>REGO01002041.1:0-11654 GCA_010120015.1 Rhombomys opimus | reverse complement strand
ACACAGTTCTGTTTGTAAGGAGTAGTTGGTACAAAGCAGGCCTCTGGGCTGGCGGAGCGTGCGCCCACCTGCTAGTCTGGGCGTACTCGCCTGTTTGCGATCTGCGGTCTGCTAGACTTTCCTGAGGCAAAGCCTAAGTGACCACAGCAGCATGGTTTCTTCCTTCCCTGTGGGGCCCTCTCCAGACAGGGGTTCCCTGTCCCTGTTGTACTGCGGCTCGCAGCTCATCTGTTCCTGTGAGCTAGGCGCGCAGCTCTCTGTGCAGCAGGAGCTCAGTTGTGATGGCGATGGGTACCCATGGGCTGTGAGACCTTCCAGGGAAAGTCTGGGTGACCCGTGATCAGACTCGCAACTTTGCTTCCCCGTGGGGTTTTCTTGCAACTGGGACTCCCAGCCTCAGGCACCCTTGTGCCCACGGATCAGCCTGGGAAAGTGATCTGTACACGCAGGCTTGTGGCTCCAGCCTGGAGACCCAAAGCCCGCATTACCCGGGATTCTTCCGGGTTCTGGCTGGGCAGCCGAGAGTAGACCTGACCGATTCCCATGCCGTGGGAGCCTCCCCTCACCTGGGAAACATGATCGATGTAGTTTTAGGGCCCAGAGTTCAGTTTCCTGGTTGCTACATGGAGAGTGCTGTCCCACTTCTCAGACACAGTGTTCTCCCGGCGCCGCCATCTTGGCTGCCCTCGGCACATGTTTTCTTTTACAGTAACGTTATACCTCCTAACTTGAAGAATTTTCTTTTTTATCTGTCTTTAGAGTCTTTCAATTATATATTGAGGAACCATGATTCAAAACCTTCCCTCATCTCTTCCCAGCACCTAATTCCTCTTTAATCCTCTTCTTCCATCCCCTTCATCAGCCACAGCTGGTCCCTGGCTGCTCCTTGCTCCCTTAGATGCCCTGAGGTCCTATTTGGGGTCACAGATGCCCTAAATCATCTACTGAGAGGACAGGCCCCAGCCTTCCCCTTTCTTCCTCTTTCTAAGGGTTCTGCTAGACTCAATCCCTGCCTACAACCTGGAAGTTACATGAACTTTTCACTCAAGAGTCTTTTATAAGATCTGTTTTGCTGATTCAGCTTTAGTTATGTGACCTTATCTAAAACAGGTTATACAGTTTGACTTGACACTGAGGACTACCTTTTAAAGATATCTTTAAAGTAAACGATCATACAGAGTGAATTTTCATAATGGTCACTTAACATATGAAATTGTAGAAACTTAATATATTAAGTTACTGTATTAAGATATAAACATATAAAATACTTAACATATTAAGATGTAGAAAATGGCTGTGAGTCTCAGCATCTGCTTTGATCCCCTTCTGGTAGGAGTCTATCAGAGGACATCTATGGAAGATGTCCTGTTCCTGCCCTGTTTCCTCTCTTCAACAGCTTCTTGGGTCTATTCTACTTGACCTTCTGAATGAAAATTAAGCATCCTCCCCAGGTCCTCCTTGTTATTTAGCTTCTTAAGGTCTGTGTATTAGACTGTATTGTATTGCTAATATCTGCTTATGAGTGAGTATATACCATGTGTAGTTTTTTGGGACTGGTCTACCATATATGGGATGGTCTTTTCCAAACCCATTCATTTGTCTGAAAATTTCATGATGTCCTTGTTTTTTTTAATTAAATTTTTATTTTTATATTAATTACAGTTTATTCACTTTGTATCCCAGCTGTAGCCCCCTTCCTCATTCCCTCCCATTACCACCCTCCCTGTCTCATCTCCTCCCATACCCCTCTCCAAGTCCACTGATAGGAGAGGTCCTCCTCCCCTTCCCTCTGACCGTAGCTTATTAGGTCTCTTCAAGACTGGCTGCAATGTTCTCCTCTGTAGCCTGGCAGGGGTGCTCCCCCAGCAGTGGGCTGGGGTCATCAAAGAGCCAGCCACTGAGTTCATATAAGAGACAGTCCCTGTTCCCCTTACTAGGCAACCCACTTTGAGACTGAGTTGCTAAGGGCTACATCTGAGCAGGGGTTCTAGGTTATATCCATGAATGGTCCTTGGTTGGAGTATCAGCCTCAGAAAAGACCCCTGTGCCCAGATATTTTGGTTCTGTTGCTCTCCTTGTGGAGCTCCTGTCCTCTCCAGGTCATACTATCTTCCCCTTATTTCATAAGATTCCCTGCACTCTGCCCAAAGTTTGGTTATGAGTCCCAGCATCTGCTTTTAACAAAATAACAGCCTACAGACTGGGAAAGGATCTTCACCAACCCTATATCTGACGGAGGGCTAATATCCAGAATATATAAAGATCTAAAAAAGTTACAAAGCAACAAATCAAGTAATCCAATTAAAAATGGGGTGCAGAGCTACAGATTTCTCATAGAGGAATATAGAATGGCAGAGAAACACTTAAATAAATGTTCAATGTCCTTAGTCATCAGGAAGATGCAAATCAAAATGACCCTGAAATTTTGCCTTACACCCATCAGAATGGCTAAGATCAAAAACTCAAGTGACAACACATGCTGGAGAGGATGTTGAGAAAGGAGAACCCACTCCAAATTGCTGGTGGGAATGTAAACTTCTACAACCACTTTGGAAATCAGTCTGGCACTTTCTCAATTAGGAATAGTGCTTCCTCCAGATCCAGCTATACCACTCCTAGACAGATATCCAAAATATGTTCAAGTACACAATAAGGACATTTGATGTCCTTATTTTTTAAGAACTGAGTAGTATTCCATTATGTTAGATGTACCAGAGGTGTGTGTGTGTGTGTGTGTGTGTGTGTGTGTGTGTGTGTGTTTTATCCATTTTTTAGTTGAGGGACATCTGGGTTTTTTCTAGTTTCTGGCTATTACAAATAAAGCAATTATGAACATATTTGAGCAAATGTCCTTGTTGGAACATCTTTTTGATATATGCCCAGAAGAGAAATAGCTGGGTCTTGAGACTCACAGCCAAACTTTGGGGAGAACACAGCTTGTCTTGTGGAACAGTGGGAGGATAGAAAAACATGGAATGGACAGGAGCTCCACAAGAAGACCAAAAAGCCAAAAAATCTGAGCCCAGGGGGGCCTGTGGAAACTGATATACCAACCAAGAACCATGCATGGGGAAGACCTCGGGCCCCTGCTCAGATGTAGCAGATTGGCAGCTCAGTCTTCATATGGGTTCCTAGGAAGGAAAGTAGGGGCTCTCTCTGACATGCACTCTGTTGCCTGCTCTTTGATCACTTCCACCTGGCAATGTGGTCTTTCCAGGCCACAGAGGAAGAGGATGCAGGCAGTCCTGAAGAGACTTGATAGTCTGGGTCAGTTGGTAAGGGAGGAAGGCTCCCATTTTTGAGGACTATGGGATTGGGATATAGGGAAAGAGGTAGGAAGGGTAGGATGAGGAGGAGATGAGAAAGGGGGCTACAATGGGGATATAAATTGAACTAATTAATAGAAAAAATATTAAAGGATGTAAAAATTGAAGTTATAAAGCTTTAAAGCCAAATGTGATTCTAGAAATTGTTGTACTACTCAAGATGCAGATACAAAAGAATTATTGAGCAAAAGAGGGGACAGTGTGGACCGTAAAGTTGCTAAATGAGAGATGTCACAGGTGTTGAACTGCAAGGTTTCCTACTGTCTGTGTGTGGCGTAAGGAAGGCAGACAGGCTAAGAATGAGCCTCAGGTTTTGGGAATTGGGGAATTGGGTAGGAAAATATGAGGAAATAGAATGAGAATCAGAGGAAGAAATTTTGGTTGGGGACCTTGGAGTTCAATTTGACTATGCTGAGATGTAATAAGGACAGTGCATGCAGACAGACTGACAGAAAGACAGACACAAACACACACGCACTTTAACAAGTTTTTTTGCTAGTGTAAAGCTCAATAACGTCTCCTTTAAAATTTTAGATTTGAATACAAGTTACCAAGCGCATCCATCAGAGCACTCACACATCCCAGAATCCACAGGAATCAATCAATCAATCAATCAATAATAGGAGGGAAACTCAGGAACCTAATCTGTAACATCACAGAAATGCTATTATGAAAAATATGTTCTTAATATTCATGTCTAGAATTTCTGATTCTTTCTTCAAAACACGTTTTCATCCTAGATACAAGTTTTTTTTTATCTAGGAAGGAAGAAATGGTTTTGAAGTATATTAAGGGAGTAATTTTCCTCTTTCTCACTGTGGTTGGTACTCTGGGGAATATTTTTGTTTCTGTTAATTATTTGTTCAGTTTATTGGGAGCCCCTGAGAAGAAACCCATATACCTCATTCTCATCCACTTGGGTTTTACAAACATCATACTCCTTCTTGCAAAAGGATTGCTAAAGATAATTGCAGCTTTTGGGTTGAGAAACTTCCTAGATGACATAGGCTGTAAGATCATTGTTTACCTGGAGAGAATGGCTCGTGGCCTCTCCATCTGCACCAGCAGTTTCCTCACTGTGGTCCAGGCCATCATCATCAGTCCCAGGGGATCTCGATGGAGGAGGCTCAGGCCAAAGTCTTCATGGCACATCCTTCCATTGCTCTCATTCTTTTGGATACTCAATGCTTTGATCACTATGAACTTACCATATTACATTAAAAATACCAATAGTGTGAACTTAACACAGGTTAAAAAAAGTGGCAACTATTGCTATTTTCTGCCTGAAAACTTGATCACAAGATGGATTTTTCTCACCCTCATGGTCCTGAGAGATGCAGTGTTTCAGGGTGCCATGGGAGGGGCCAGTGGCTACATGGTATTTCTTCTCCACAAGCACCACCAGCATGTCCTCTACCTTCAGAACTCCAAGCTTCTCTACAGAACTCCCCCTGAGCTGAGAGCCACTCAAAGTGTCCTCCTTCTGATGCTCTGTTTTGTTTTCTTCTACTGGACTGATTGTACCTTTTCTCTATTTGTAAGTATCTCTTCAAGGGACAATTCTTTGATGGTAAATACTCGAGAATTTCTGATACTTGGTTATGCAACTTTTAGCCCACTTGTGCTAATTCACAGGGATGGACTTCTAGTTGGATGTTGGCATACTCACTGGGAGAAACTAAGAAAATGTCTCTCTCATTTATCTGTTTAATAAGTGTGAATGTGCTCATAGTTCTGCAATATTGTGGATAAAATAACACTTTCACAAAGCAATTTAAGCATGTGTTTATTCTCAAACACTTTTCCTAGTGACTCAAAACCTTGAGCTGAGAAAGGAAGACCCTACCAAATTACAGTGACATAGAAACCTCATTTTGAACTTGTCATTCTTTTAAATGGATTTTTAAAAACTTTTCTAATTTACTGTGTATGAAGAGTTGTCCTGCATTTATGACTGTGTAGCTTGTCCATCCCTGGTACCTGTAGAGGTTGGAAGAGATCATCAAACATCGAGTAACTGACTAGAGTTTTATTGTTCTGAAACAGTTAGGAGAAATTTAACCTGCCTTCTCTGGAAGACCAGACAATGCTCTTAAGTGTTGAGCCATCTCTCCAGCACTGAAAAAATGGCTTTAATTAGGATTTGTTAAACGGTCCCATTACTGTGACTGTAAGCATGAAAATGAAATTTGTAAATCTTATCAAAATTCATAGAGATTTAATCATGTTAGCCCCAAAATTCAATGTCATGTAGTTGCCAGCCTCTGTTTCCCAAATATTTGGAATAAAGTTATTCACCACCATGCCTGGTTTAACAGTAATCATTTTTAAAAGCTTCTGATCTCTAAGACAATAATTAAGCACTCAGTAGTCTCCCTTTTTAATGAACACTATTGTGCTTGTGATGGAAGATTACAGCACAATTCTTTAAACATTAAATACCTAGGACTTCGTAGTTCTTGCTTCAGTGCAATGATGGAATCTAGTCCCTCCCCCATATAAAATGAAAGGAAACAGAAGTTTAAAGGTCATAACTAAAGTCAGGTACTACCTGCTACCAACTCCAGGTGCAAGCCAGTGTTCTCATAGTTTAGGCTTCCAGAAACGTGGAGAGAAGGAAACTCTAAAGCAATCATAAGTTAATAACTAGGAAGTAGAAGAGAAGGTGCTAAAGTTGGCTTTCCAACTCTTTAGAATATATGCAAATCTCAGGGATCAAACATCACAGTTTTCCTTACCCTGACATCCTGTTCTATATGAATATGGCTATATGGGAGATGTGTTGTTACAGTGCTTGGATAAGAAACAATAAACCCATGTACAATCTAGAAATAAGAAAATCAACTTGACCACAGTGACACAGTTATTAACCAGACTGAGGAAAAAGAAATGGGAAAACCAGAGGAAACTTAAAAATTGACTGCAGAACTCCTGAAATGAAGCAGTATCCAAGACACCAAGGATGTGAGTGATTTCATTTTATTCCATAACCGATTTGCTTGGCTGAAGGAAGCTGTTACAACACATTCTGTGTTCACGGATTTACCAGATCCCATGACAATTGACAGCAGCAAGTTATTCTCCTTCCTGCAATGCACCTTAGAAAGCATCCAGGTTTAAAGGGAATTTTAATTCAGAACATGGCTGTTCTGGCAAGAGATCACGTCCAAGAGACCATCACAGTCTGTATGAACCATCTAGCAAGAGATCACATCCAAATATCTTGAAGAGATGCGTGATCCAGCTGCCTTTAATCCAGGAGACAGAGGCAAGCAGATCTGAGTTCAAGGCCAGCCTTATCAGGAAAAAACAGTTTAGGTCCAGACATATCGGTATATGCCTTTAATCTCAAACAATGAAGGTAAAGTTAGTTTGTAGAAGGAAGCCCTCATTTTTGAAAGTGATGGTTAATTGAGCGTTGAAACAGTGACAAATCAGAGAAAGACTTGATAGAATAGGATATACCCAAAGTGAAAAGGGAAGTTATTTAAGAAGGAATGCAGAAAGAGAGATAGAGGCAGTTTTACTGGGAGAGTTTTACAGAGAGAGGTTAAATGAGGTTAAATGAGAGAACAAGATAGACACAGGTGAAGACAGAACAAGTTAGAAAATGAGAAGGAGCCAGGAGATTACAAAAGAATGCTGGAGTTAGTTTGAGCACTAGCAGAATAATTCCGAGGCCAAGAAAGAAGTCAGGTTGAATAAATCAGCTAGGAGAGGAGTTTGAGCCAGAACAGCTGAATTCAACCAGCCAACCCAGAGCTCAGTAAGAACAGGAAAGGGTGAGCTTATTCAGCAGTAAGTCTCAGAGGCTGAAAACATCCTAGGCCTAGGTTAGATTATATGAAGGCTAGAAGCTTCCAGAGCTAGGCCTAGGTTAGCAGAAGAAAGCAGTAGGCCTCCAAGGCAACACTTGAAACAGGTGAATAAAAGGTACTTTACCATCTACACATATAAAACAAGTCCAGGCTTCTCTCAGAGGCCAGAAACAGAAACTCAGACCTCAAGGTCAAGTGCCACCTCACAGCTCCTCAAGGGCACTCTACTGCCTACACCCTGTAGAGTATCCGATTATGTGTCAACAGGAGATTCTTTTGAACATTTTAGGTGGATCATCATTAATAATTAGATTGTGAATGGAAAAACTGTGCAGCTGGATTAGAATAGTTTGGGACTCAACTAAGCCCCAGTAAGTTTTAAGCCTGTAGAACAAAGACACACAAATTGGAAGTAAAAAGGCCACCCTAGAAGTCATCTTGTTTTCAAAGGGGAAGACAGAAAAGAAACTGAATCAAAATAATGGGCCAGTGAGAGGTCGCCTCAAGGAAAAGTGCTTGCTTTCTACCTCACAACTTGAGTTCCATCCCTGGAACCACAAAGCTGAAATACAGAACAATTCCAGGAACTGTCCTCTAACTTCCATGCACACACCATGGTACATGTGTATGCCCAGACATACACACATACATGACCTTACATGTTTTAAAGATACAAACATGGAGACACAGTAGAAGTTGAGACACCTTTAAAATTAGATATTAAGGAATATGAAGCAAAGGATTTCCCAAGTGTGTGCACATAGGGAATAGAAGAGATTCATGCGGTTGCAAATGCCTCTTCATGGACATAGGTTAAGTTCCATCAGTTTAGGCCGTGGTGTTTGGAGTTGCATGATGGGAATAGGATGAAATGAAATAAGAAAGGAACAAATTAGAAAAAAAATAGTTTTAATTCAGATTGACCATGAGCAGGATAAACAAGGATTCAAACACTTTGTTTTTCAAAACATGGGACTCAATAAATGTGGTTAAAAACCTCATTTGTTGTGTGGTAATGTGGTGGTTTGGATAAAAAAGAGCTTCTATAGGCTCATGTATTTGAATGCTTAGTTATGAGGGAGTGGCACAATGAGGGTTAGAAGCTGTGGCCTTTTTAGAGGACGTATGTCACTGAGGGTGAGACTGGGTATTTCAAAATCCCACACCTGGCAAGCCTCTCAGTGTGTGTCTCTCTGTCTCTGTAGGACTGTCTCTTGAGGACTGTGCCTCCAGGGGAATTGGCATGGGATGGAGCTGGAACATGTTCAAACCCAGGAAATCTTAAACTTGAGATTTAAAGTCTCATCCTGAGAAAGGAAGTTGTGGGACAAAGCTGTTTCCTTGTTTCTGTGCCTGTCTCAGTAGCATGTGACACAGCATCCCCAACCCCACTCCTCATGGCTACAGGTGGTCAGTCATGTAAGCTGTCCCCATGCAAATTGAGCATCACCAGCATTCTAGGCCCAGCCAATCAAATGCATTATTCCTCAAAATCCCTCCCCACTGCCCAAGGTTTATAATGTCCCTGTTCATGAAATAAATCACACTATTTATTTCAATAAACATCATCTGAGACTCATTGTTTATTTTGGGGAAAAGAAGAAAAGAAGGGCTCTCCTTCTCCCTGAAGAATTAATTACTGGATCGCTGGATTTGACTTCTGGCCCTGCAGCTGCTGCAGAACTGCTGTGGTCAACCCTGGAGCTCCACAGGCAAAGCAGCTGCTCAATTTGTCTAAGTCAGCTGGACCTCTCAGAGCCCCAAGCTCCCTAAGCTGGAATCAGCCCCAGAACCTGCATTCCAGCTGCAAACCAAATGCAAACAGGCATTTGGCTGCACATTGGGTTTAACCAAAGAGTGTTAACACTGCAGTAATGCTACCTGCCTCAGCTTCTGAGTCCACAGATACATAGAGACCATTTGGATATGTCTTGGAAAATCTTGTTTCCTTCATCTATGGTGATTGAAAGTTTTAGTAGGTATAGTAGTCTGGACTGACATATATGGGTTCTTAGGATCTACAAGACATCTGCCCAGGCCCTTCTGGCCTTTAGAGTCTGTTGAGAAGTTGGGTGTGATTCTGATAGGTTTGGCTTTATATGTTACTTGGCCTTTTTCCCTTGCAGCTTTTAATATTTTTTTCTTTGCTTTGTAACATTTAGCGTTTTGATTATTATGTCTCAGGAAGATTTCCTTTTTTGGTCTAATCTATTTGGTGTTCTGTGGGCTTTTTCTTTGTTTATACTCATCTCTTTCTTTAGGCTGGGGAAATTTTCTTCTATGGTTTTGATGAAAATGTCTTGGCCTCTCTTGCCTGCTTTCGATCACTTCCCCCTCTTGAGGCTGCCTTGCCTGGCTTCAGTGGAAGAGGATGAGCTCAGTCTGATGCAACTTGATGTGCTGGGGTGCATTGGTGGGGTGACTCCCATTTTTTAAGGAAAAGGGGAGGAAAGATATGAGGAATCAGATGGGAAGGAAAACTGGGAGGAGAGGTGGAAGGGGCTATGATTGGGAAGCAAAGTAAACATACAAAGTAAACATAAAAATGAAAGGTCCACAGTTCTTGGAGGGATGGGTGAACTAAAACCTCAAAAGTACAACTGTCCTTTAAACAAAAGAAAGGATATATTTTTGTTTTGTTGATGGTGGTGGTGGTAGTATCAGTAGTGGTTGGTTTTGTTTTGGTTGGTTGTATTTTTGCAGATATGCATTAGTGTTACTGATGTTTTCTTAAAAGGGTTGTTAGCTGCATTTGAGTTTCTTTGTGAGTTAAGAAGTGGATTCGAAATGCAAATCAAAACGACCCTGAGATTTCACCTTACACCCATCAGAATGGCTAAGATCAAAAACTCAAGTGACAACACATTCTGGGGAGGATGTGGAGAAAGGGGAACCCTCCTCAATTGCTGGGGAATGTAAACTTGTACAACCACTTCAGAAATCAATCTGGTGCTTTCTCAGACAATTAGGGATAGTGCTTCTTCAAGATCCAGCTATACCACTCCTAGGCATATATCCAAAATATGCTCAAATACACAACAAGGACATTTGCTCAGCCATGTTGTTAGCAGCTTTATTCATCATAGCCAGAACCTGGAAATAACCTAGATGTCCCTCAAATGAGGAATGGATACACAATGGAATTGTGGTTCCTTTATACAATGGAATACTATTCAGCAATTAAAAACAAGGAAAACATGAAATTTGCAGGCAAATGGTGGGATCTAGAAAAGATCATCCTGATTGAGGCATCCCAGAAGCAGAAAGATACATATGGTATATACCCACTTATAAGTGGATATTAGACATATAATATAGCATAAACATATTAAAATCTGTTCACCTACAGAAGCTAAGCAAGAAGGAGGACCCTGGGTAAGATGTTCAATCCTCACTCAGAAAAGCAGAGTGGACAGACATCAAAAGAGGGAGAAAACAGGAAACTGGTCAAGAGGCTACCACAGAGGGCCTTTGATACCCTGATGCCAGCAGGGTATCAAAGCAGATGCTCAGGCTCATAGCCAAACTTTGGGCAGAGTGCAGAGAAGCTTCTGAAAGAAGGGGGACATAGAAAGACCTGGAGGGAACAGTAGCTCCACAAAGAGAGCAACAGAACCAAAAAATCTGGGCACAGAGGTCTTTTCTGAGACTGATACTCCATCCAAGGACCATGCATGGAGATAACCTAGAACCCCTGCACTGATATAGCCCATGGCTGGATCTTTGACCACCTTCGCCTCAGGGGGGAGCAGCCTTGCCAGGCCACAGTGGAAGACAATGCAACCAGTCCTGATGAGACCTGATAGACTGGGGTCAGATGGAAGGGAAGGAGGATCTCCCCTATCATTGGACTTGGGGAGGGGCAGAGGAGGAGATGAGGGAGGGAGGTGGGATTGGAAGGGAATAAGGAAAGGAGCTACAGCTGGGATACAAAGTGAATAAACTGTTATTAATATAAAAATTTTAATTTAAAAAATGACCAATCACAAAAGAAGAAAATGGAAAGATGATTTTCATTTCACAAAACAATAATAGCATACAAAAAAAAAAAGGAGTGGATTTAAATCTTGCCAAGAAAGTTCTCTACATTTTTCTTTCTGGATTTGGGACATGTCTGTTCTCATAACATGTACATGTTTGACTGGAGGTATTGAAAAGAAATGATTCCGCCAAGATGGCGACGAGCACACACCATCTCTGAGCGGTGGAATACCTGAACTTCTGAGTAGGTATATGGAAGGACCTCTAACCCAGGAAGACAACGGTGGAGATTTCTAGACCGACAGGGAACATCACAGGAGGTGAAAACTTTGGTCTCGGGTCACCCGGGGACTTATTTGGGGAAGGAGAGAAACAATCCTTCGATCTCGCGGCACTCCCCTCCCCCAGACCTCCCTCCACCTCGGCACAGCAGCACAGCGGCACAGCTGACTGGTCTTTCTCAGAGCAGACCTAACTGCCTGAGGTATACAGCCGCTGGGGCAGAGCTCCAAGCCCTTTAGCAGCAGGC
>REGO01002038.1:0-11671 GCA_010120015.1 Rhombomys opimus | reverse complement strand
GGAGAGGCATTCATGCAGAAAGGGGGGGAGGGTGGGACCGGGAGGGGAGGAGGGAGGGACTTATGGGGGGATACAAAAGGAATAAAGTGTATTTAATAAAAGTTAAATAAAAAATTAAAAAAAAATAAATAAAATTAAATTAAAATTAAAAAAAAAGATCCAAGCTAACTCTAGAAAGCAGAACAAAAGATACTTATCCTATGTTGTCATATTGGAATGAGGGTTTAAAGAGACACTTCTTTCCTCTGAAGTATCTGATGTATATCTTCAGGTCTTGAAGTGAGATTAAAATTTAAATTGAGGGCCAGGAATGTTCATATACAACAGTAGTGATCAACATACAGGTTGTACCCACCATCAACTGACCCACTATTGCCTGATCTTTAGTCTTATCTGGTAAGATGGTTTGATGATTGTGAAAGTTCTTCCTTTGACTGGAGGTTTTTCCTTCACTCAGCATGAGATTTCTGTGGAGAGTCCCATTTCTTTGAGGTCTGTTATTTCACTAGTCTGATAGATTAAGAGACACAAGTGTCTCTTTAGTAAACCCTCATTTCCACTGGGCCTGTTATAGAAGCAACATACTGTGAAGTTCCTGCTCAACACCAAATTTCTTAGGAAGGATATTCAAGGTTATTCTTGCCACTTCCACTACTTTCTCTGAGACGTGACAAGTGTATTCTAATATGCTGATGTCTTTGGTGGGCCTTAAGGACTTTCCTTACTTATGGAGTGGGATATAAAATCACAACTAGGAGACCCATGTCTAACTGGAAATGTTTCCTCTTTTTGTGGCATAGTGCTGTCACTGACAATATTGCACGTTTTATAGGTTGTGGCAATACACACACTTAACATTTTGCCCTTCTCTTGCAAAATACAAGGAACAGGTACCCATTCTTCTTCATTCTTATCTATGAGATAAGTGAAAAAGAGGAATTTTTTCTTCTCCCCTCCCCCTTCCTTTCCTCCCTCTCCTCCTCCCATCCTCCTCCCCCTCATCCTCCTCCTCTTCCTTCTCCTTTTCCTTCTTCTTTAAGTTTTATTTTTTAATTTTTATCTTTTACAATTTATTTTGTATACCAAGTGTAGGCCTCTCTCTAATCTCCTCCAAATCCTATCCTGCCTCCTTCTTCCACCATCCCTTTCCCCTAGACCACTGAGAGGGGCAGTCCTCCTGCCCTGCCATCTGACCCTAGCCTATCTAGTGTCATCAGTATGGACAGGATCCTTTAATTTTGTTGGAAATGCCATGTCGCTCTCTTCATGCCATCCATGTGTGTAACAGAGAGTGCTTACTGTCTGGTCCTCAAAGATGTGAGATCCAAAGTCACTTCTTTGTCATATGTATACCCACATTCCCTTCTTTGTAATATGTCCGACCAAATTCCATGTGGGGTCTCAATCAGAAAAGCACCTTAAATGTCTACCTTGCCATATCCCCACCTAAAGTCCCTATTGTCTCATATATCCACCTAAGTTGTTTTTTTTTTTTTTTTTTTTTTTTTCTGGCACCCAACCATTTGTGACCAAATTCTGTTTCTTCTCATACACCCATCCAAATTCTCTCCTTGTTCATGTACACACCCAAGTTGCTTGTCTGGCCCTAAACTTGGTGATACCTAAATCCCTCCCTTGTCATAATACCCCCCACATACTCCCTCTTTCGCTCTATACCTGCCATTCCTCCTTGCCATTTCCAGTTCTACCATGAGTGACTCACAAGGACACAAACCATTTCAATTAAAAATTAATTTATATTTAACAATAACAATGTGATTTAAATTTTATAGTTTGTGGAGAGAGAATTTCTCCACATCATGATAACTATTTATGCGTTATCTTCCTCAACTCCTCTGGTTGCCTCAAACTTGGTAGCCTGAACTGTGGTGACACTTGCAGTTGAGGTAGTTGTGGTGATGGTTGTACTTGTGCTTGCCAGGTTTGAGGTTTCACTTAAGATGACTGAATGTTCATCTTTGACAGTTGAAATTTGGAGTACTATGGATGAAATTTTGCATGCAATGGTTGAATTTTGGCTTGCAATGGTTAAAATTTTGCCTGCCATGGTTGAAATCTCACGAGTGATCATGGAAGTTTCACCTACAACGGTTAAAGTGTCACTTGTGATGGCTGACATGTCGCCAGTGAAGACTGCAGTTTCGCCCGAGAAGGTTGCATTTTGGGCAGCGAAGGTTGAAGTTTCACCCGAGAAGGTTGAACTTTCGCCCGAGAAGGTTGCATTTTGGGCAGCAAAGGTTGAAGTTTCGCCTGAGAAGGATGAATTTTGGGCAGCGAAGGTTGAAGTTGCGCCCGAGAAGGTTGAATTTTGGGCAGCGAAAGTTGTAGTTGCGCCCGAGAAGGTTGAATTTTGGGCAGCGAAGGTTGAAGTTGCGCCCGAGAAGGTTGAATTTTGGGCAGCGAAGGTTGAAGTTGCGCCCGAGAAGGTTGAATTTTGGGCAGCGAAGGTTGAAGTTGCGCCCAAGAAGGTTGAATTTTGAGCAGCGAAGGATGAAGTTTCGCCCGAGAAGGTTAAACTTTGGGCAGGGAAGGTTGAAGTTTCGCCCACAAAGGTTGCAGTTTTGGCCGCGAAGGTTGAAGTTTCTCCTGCAACAGTGCTTGTGTTTGGTTCTCTGGCATGTTGATCACTGAAAATATTTTCAGGCTGTTCTTCGTGCCTCAGAGGTTCATCATTCAGCTTTGTCTCTTTGACCTTCTTCAGTACAGGGTGTTGAACATCATCTTTTTTAGAAGTCTTCTGTTGGGAACGTCTGCCACGCTTGTTGGCTTTAGGAGCCTGTAGTGATAAGAGGGAAGACACAAAAGAGTTAATTTAGAAAGAAGTGGGGATAAAAAGTGAAGGAGACATTGTCAGGAAGAGTGAGGATACATAAGGTGATTTAGGCCAGACTAGAGAAAGAAAGTCACTTTAAGCAAGAGTATAATGGAGGGAGCTCTGACAGGATAGGTCATCTTACCTTTTTAGCAAATAAGTTTGGCGGGTAAAACTTGTAGGCTGCCTTTGTCTTTATTGGCATAACTGGCTTAGATATGGCTTCCCCATCGTGGATAGAAGATGTGGGGCAGTCCATTTTGGACAGTTCTTCCTTTGGTTTATTGGTCTTCTTTGCCATGTTCAATTTTAGGTTGTCTTGCTTCAAGAGGTCTGGGCAACTGATCAACAGTAAAGTCCACACCCCACAGGCCTGATTTCTCACAAAGACTTCAGCCAATAGGAGGCCAGCACATGCTCAGACATCACACAACATGGCTCTGACCCACTGGGATGCCTGGTGAAGCAACAAACAGAAGAATGTACCACTCTGGCCACTTATTGTGAGGGAGAAACAAATAATGAGGAAGCAAAGAGAGTCCAGTTTTATAAGGAAGCTTCCCTTCAACAACCCCAAGGCAACTTTTGCACACCATTCTTCTGCATCTATTCCCTTTCGCTATTGCAGAACACACAGCAAGGCATTTGTTTCTCAAGACACCTCCCCAAGTCTCCCATTGCTCAAAGATTCATTCCACTATGTCTTCCTTAATCTTTGCCTAGTATCTTGAATGTCTTCCCTAAAATCATTCCTAAGTGCATTGCTGTATTTGGATATCAGTAGATATGTCAATCATGATACCTAACTGTTATAACAAACATCTAGGCTCCCAGCAGGAACCAACCTCTTAACTCACATCTATACACAGAACTCTTTGCTCTGTATATCCGACCTTACTTTAAACAGAGACTTCCCATGTCCTCCTCCATGGTTAAGCCTGGTGATTTTACCTCAGCAAATTATACTTGTTTTTTCTACATCCTATAATATGTAGCCTGGGTCTCAAAGGCTACATATAGTAACTACCTATTAGGCTTCCTTCAGTCTACCTATATCACCCAAGCTTGCCATACCATTAAGTCCTATTGCCAATGTCTAGGAACACTAAACTCTCCTTCTTATAACACCAGTACACTGATTTTAATCCATAATATGTTAGACAGTTAGGCAATTAAAGCAGCTACCTGATGACATGGGTGGTCACTTGCCCTTCCCTAAGTCTGGTAGTATGCAATTGCATCTATACCATAGCTCTCCTGTTCATGGTCCTCCATACTGTCCCTCTCAACATAATCCTTCCTCCTTGGGCTTATCATTAGAATCTCACAGTTTTTCTTCTCCCCTCTCTCTTTCTCTCTCTTTTATCTGTCTCTCTCTCTTTCTCTAACTCTGTCACTGTCTCACAGTCTCATTCTTCTCTCTCTCTCTCTCTCTCTCTCTCTCTCTCTGTGTGTGTGTGTGTGTGTGTGTGTGTGTGTGTGTGATTAGGGTGGTGGCTACTTGTTCCTGACTTCTTCTGCCTTGAGCCAGCCATATTCCTATGAACAGTGTGCATTTCACCCATTCCTGAAGGAAAGCACATCTGTCTGAATCACAAAAGAGACATGCTCTACTTGGAGAGAAGGACTACAACACAGAGGAAGAATCACAGAGGGCTCACATGCCACTCTTGATCTCTGTTCATGCAAGGATGTAATTTTGATTCGTTCCATTACTCAGGCATCAGGAGGCACAGTCAGGCAGAGCAATGTGGATTCAGGACTCCTGTGACACAGCTCTGCTTGGGAGCCCCCATTTTCCCATGTCCCCTCTGTGAGTGTGGGCACACAGAGCATACGGACCACAGAACTTTTCTTCTGAATTAGTAACCTTACAGAAATATGGTGGGTAAATGACATTCTCCTCAATCTCACAGTCATTTCCTTCCTACCCTCTGTATCCATAAACTACTGGTGGTAAATGCTAGCCCCCTATTCACAATGCAAATGTGTAGTGTCTCTCCTGGAACATTCTCTTCCAAACATTATTGACCTCAACTCTGATATCACAATGCATAAAGTGGTTATCTACATAAAGGTGGTTAGTTGTGTGCCAGGCCATACATGCTTGATGATGCAATACTAAATGAGCATGGTGGACAATTGGAGCCGAATTTGGGTATCATCAGAGTAACCATTCCTCTGATAAGGATGTTTCATTTAACAGGGCTGGCTGTCTCACTCTGATGTGATCCTCTTGGAGTCCTGGGCCTTGTGACACAGGTGTCTCCTGAGGACACAGAGGAAAACATAAGCCCCTCATTTATATTAGGCTGACTTCTGATGGATTTTCATGAAAAATGCCTTCCAGCAAGGCTGAATGATAAACATAAAGTTCAACCACAGCCACAAAATCCAGAAACCATGCTTCACAGGGTACCCTTTGAAATCACAGATGTGTTAGTTACACTTAGAAAATGCACCTTTCCAACCCAGGGCAGGCCTATACAAGATTCTTCACATTTCTTCAGGCAGCCAGTTCTCAGGCCTACATACTTCTGTTAGAACACATACCTGGGAATACAAGTGAGTGTTCAAGTCCACTAGCCAGGATATCCATGCAGCATTTATAACCCAGTCATAAATAGATGAGTGTGTAACTCCTATCAAGCCACACTCCACCCACAAACTCCAGTGTGTATTGTGTCTGTGTAGGCCTTTTACTCTAGTGCATATAAAACTTCTTGTCCCTCTGGCAGACTGCTTAAATGTTTTCTCTATTGTCACCTACCTCTACCATTTTGGGAATCACCTGTATCCAGGCCACTCCTTACAATCAACTGTTTGCTGAAATTTCTTTGATAGTTATGTTTCCTGTGAAAATAACACTATCACCTCCATAGGCACTAGGAGAAGTGAGGGAGATGGAATCCTGAAAACTTTGTCTCAGAGGTTGCTTTTCTCCTGGGACCTAAGTACTTTTAACAAAGAACTTGCACAAATTCCCTCTCTGCAAATTCTATTCACATGTTTAACAGATGGGAACAATGGCTTCCCTGCTTGTAGAAAGGCATACACATGGGTGAGGGGCAGTATGATAATAGGGTAAAAGACAGGACCAAGGTATATTGCTTACACACAGGAGCACAGATATTCAGAGGGATCCAGATGTGCTGATGGGCTATGAGTTAACTGTTGCTGCATGTCCTGTAATGCCCAGCTGGGGCTTAACACAACTCTGAATCATATAAAATCTTAGACACAGACAAATGCCTCTTGAAGGAACAAAATCTAACCTCTCCTCAGGTGTTCTTAACGCCCCGATTTTTCTTACCTCAATATGCTTAACTGTGATTGGTGGCCAATAAAGACGCAGCTGTGTCTTGGAGGCCTTTGTTGCTTCCTATGTCAGGTATCCAGGCCCAAAGAGTATCACCTCTTGCAATCAACAGTCCTCCAAAGGAACTGCAGGTCAGCACCCTCCACCCATTCCTAAGTCCTTACCACGGCCTATTGGCTGCCTCCCCCCATATAACAAATCCTTAAATGGCCTCCATCTTCTTTCTAGGAAACAAAACCCACAGCTATCCAGGCTTCCCTTCAAAAATTAGTCGTTAGACCCTCAACGTTCCGATAATCAAGCACACAGGCTCACAGGGACACTCACAGGTTCAGCTCTCACACTCATTCAGGTTGGCTGCCCATACCTACCTATGTCCTTTGTGTGTCAGTCTAGCAGGCTGATCTCTTTGATCTGTGAGTATTGTTTCCAAATACACCTGTAACCAGGAAGGAATGGCTTGTTCACGTTTTCATGGCAACCACTGTGTTATAGAAATATTCTATCCCAGGAGCCAGTTTCCTGTGGAAATCAGGAAGTACTAATCCCCGCAGAAGTCTGACTGTTCATTTACATCTCTGTCAACTAGTTCAGTCACAATGCCCTGCAGCTTGCAGGCTTGAAAGAAAGTAGGCATGAACACACTACAGAAGATGATGCTCCTCCTATAAGGTGCAGGGCCATTGACCATAGAGTATCTGGGATAATGCAAGACAAGAGATGACAGATTCCTATTTGTGTTGTAACAAAATAAGGACACATCTGAAAAGGAAACCTTTTCACCTGCTAGAATTAGCAAGGTATGCATTCTGCTTCCCCAGGCGCAAATTAGTGTTCTAGGTCACTTGACAATAAATGAGGACCTTTGACCTGTGCAGGAGAGAAAGTAGCTCAAGAATTCATGTGGCAGCACCGTCAAAAAAAAAATCCATCTTATCTCTCAAGCAGGAAGAGCAGAAATCAAACTTAAAATGGCAGGAAGCTTTTGAACCCTAAAGCCCACCTCCAGTGACATATTTTTTCCAAAAGTGGTATACTTCATAACAAATCCCAAACCTTCCCATATACCAGGAATTACATATGCAAAAACTCCCAGGTGTGGAGCTTGTCTCTATAAACCAACACACTCATCCACACAACACACACATACACTTATCACACACACTATTCACACACATTCACAAATTCACAAACAGACAGAGTCACACTAACACATACACAAACAACAAATGCATGTACACACATGCACACAGGCAGAGAGACACACACTCTCTCTGTAACCCCACATACTCTTCAACTGGCATACAGGTAAATGTTCCATTAAGCTGTCCAAGGCATGATTATTAGTAAATGCACCCAGCCCTGCATCCAGTGAGATGTTTTCTCAGCAGATTAGATAATATCAGCTTGGAAATTTCAGCTCTTCTTGGTTTTTCTATTCGTCACTTACCACATACATGGATCCTTACATTGCCTTTAGCCTAAATGACTTCACTGAAAAAGCTTATAATATTCTTGGAGTGCCAGTATATTTCCTTCTTAGGGTTGGGTATTCTGTTGCCTAAGTATACATACTTGGCCTATGTCTTCATCATGAGTGTTTAATTCAGGATCTTTCCACTGTGCCTGGGGTTGCTTTGGGCTTTCGCATACCAATATTTGCTCTAATGCCTCTATTCAATGGAGAGGCTCATAGACCTATGGGTGGAGTGACTGTGAAATGGGCTGATAGAGCACTTCCCCTTCTGTTGAACACAAAGGTCCTCCCAACAGTAGATATTGAAAATTCCCTCAGCAAAGGCTGTTTGTCACATGATCCAGAAATGTACAGATGTTTTGTGGAAGGAAATGGTATCCATGATTCGCTGGCAGAGGACAGGAGCATCAGGATTTGTCAGAGCTCCAGCTGAACAACACTGTGTTGGACATGAGTCTTTCTTAGCTTTCTGATTGGACAAAGCTCCTGGAGGCAATCAGAAAAGGGACCCTAAGCACTCCAGTCCAAAAGAGGCTATGCACAAGACTCTACCTTGGGTACTGAGGATCTCCTGTCTCTACCGCTTGTGTTCTTTGCAGGATTCCCTGGACATATGGGTGCTCCAGAGAAGCAGGCATGAGTAAAGCTAAGACAAAGGCCCAGGGCAGATGCATAACTAAGACTCCAGTCAAGCACACACATCTTCAAGCCCCAAGTTCTACTAATGTAATTGCTGGTTGGGGTCATTTAGGAGTTACTTCACCTAGTCTCATGCATGGCTGAATCATATTCTACAGAGGCCAATATCTTTAGCTTATGTATGTGAGGACTAATCCTGGAAAAGGAGGATCTTGGTGATTGTCCTGAAGATTTTCTCTACTGGTAAGTGACTCAATAAGTGCTTTTCTCTACATGTGAGCTATTAGAGCTCATAAGTTGACATCGTGGGCCTCCCTTCCACCTTAGAGTGGACAAGTCAAGAAAGGCTGCCTGGGAAAGCTGTATGAAGCTGTTAGGGAATCTAAGGAGTGGGAAGAAGAGCCTGTGTGTTCCTGTGGAAATTAGTGGTCTTCTACATGGCTCTCGAAGTAGCTTTTGGATATTCCAGAGATATTGAACAGGTCCATACTTACAAATGAGGGGCACTGAAATGGGGAGCAGAGGTGATTGGAGCACTTTTGACCCATCCTAAGTGAGTTCTCAGTTTAAGCCTTCACAACTGAAAGCTCAAAGACAAGCATAAATGCTTAGAGGAGGCTCAGGGTTGAGTATATGTTGGTAGTGCTGCTGGAAAGGTTGTGAAAGATGGAACAGCATTGTTCTCAAGGCTGAAAAACAGCAGAGTTGTAGAATACTTTCCCAGAGAAAGGAATACCTGGAACCACCATGGAGGAGAAAGAAGGTATCAGGGACTTTTTTGAGCTATGTATGTCCTTGTAGGTGAATGCCTTGTAAATGAGACCCAGGATGGTACCTGAAGGTGGAGGTGCAGACCGTGAATACTACACTGGAGTGAAGGAGTTGAGAAAGGTGGTGTGGGAAGGGTGACAAGCACAGAAGAGACATCCATGTACATGTGTTGGCCAACTATGCTTTCAGGGCCTGAAACTACAAAGATGGCAAGAAACAGGGTTTCACCAGAAGGCAAAGAGAGAGGGCATGGTCCTTGGGGCTTCCCTTCAAAAATTAGTTGTTAGACCCTCAACTTTAAGAAAATCAAGCACACAAGCTCACAGGGACACTCACAGGTTAAGCTCTCACACTCATTCAGGTTGTCTGCCCGTACCTACCTATGTCCTTTGTGTGTCAGTCTAGTAGACTGACCTCTCTGGTCTGTGAGTATCGTTTCCAAATGGACCTGTAACAAGGAAGGAATGGCTTGTTCCCGTTTTCATGGCAACCACTGTGTCATAGAAAACATTCTATCGCAGGGGCCAGTTTCCTGTGGAAATCAGGAAGTACTAATCCCCCCAGGAATCTGACTGTTCATTTACATCTCTGTCATCTAGTTCAGTCACCACTAGTCACCTAGTTTCAGGCAGCTGCAGGCCTGAAAGAAAGAAGGCATGCACCCACTAGAGAAGATGAAGCTCCTCTTCTAGGGTGCAGGGCCATTGACCACAGAGTCTCTGGGACAAGGCAAGTCAGGAGATGACAGATTCCAAAATATGATCAAACAAAATAAGGCCACATCTCTAAAGGACACCTTTCACCTGCTAGAATTAGCAGGGCAGGCATTCTGCTCCTCCAGGTGCAAATTAGTGTTCTAGGTCACTTGACAATAAATGAGGACCTTTGACCTGTGCAGGAGAGAAAGTAGCTCAGGAGTTCATGTGGCAACATCGTCAAAAAAAAATCTTATATCTCAAGCAGGAAGTGCAGAAATCAGATTTCTAATGGGAGGAAGCTTTGGAAACCTCAAAGCCCACCCCAAGTGACATATATTCTCCAACAGTGGTACACTTCCTAAACAAATCCCAAACCCTGCCATATACCAGGAATTACATATGCAAAATCTCCAGGGTGAGGAGGTTGTATCATATAAACAAACACACTCATCCACACAACCCACACACATACTTATCACACATACTATTCACACATATTCACAAATTCACACACAGACACAGTATCACTAACACATACAGGCACAACAAATGCATGTACAAACATGCACACACCCAGAGAGACACACATTCACTGTGTACCCCCAAACTCTCTTCAACTTACACACAGGAAAATGTTCCATTAAGCTGTCCAAGGCATGACTACTAGTCAATACACCCAGCCCTGCATCCAGGGAGATGTTTTCTCAACAGATTAGATGATATTAGCTTGGAGAATTCAGCTCTTCAGGGTTTTTTTATTCGTCCCTTGGCACATACATGGATCCTTACATTGCGTTAGCCTAAATGACTTCACTGAAAAAGCATCCAATACTCGTGGAGTGCCAGTGTATTTCCTTCTTAGAGTTGGGTAATCTGTTGCGTGAGCATACATACTTAGCCTATGTCTTCATCATGAGGGTTTAATTCAGGATCTTTCCACTGTGCCTGGGGTTGCTGTGGGCTTTGGCAAATCAATATTTGCTCAAATGCCTCTATTCAATGGAGAGGCTCATAGACCTATGGGTGGAGTGACTGTAAAGCTGTATTTCACATGCCCCAGAAATGTACAGATATTTTGTGGACTTGTGGTAGTTCATGGTGTCCATAGTGCCCATGGTGGAGGTCAGGAGCACCAGGAATTGTGAGAGCTCCAGCTGAAAAAAAAAACTGTGTTGGACATGAGTCTTTCTTAGACTTCTGATTGAACAAAGCTCCTGGAAGCAATCAGAAAGGTGACCCTAAGCACTCCAGTCCAAAAGAGACTATGCACAAGACTGTACCTTGGATACTGAGGATCTCCTGTCTCTGGCTATTGTTTTCTTTGCAGGAGTGACTGCACATATGGGTCTTCCAGAGAAGCAGGCATGAGTAAAGCTAAGACAAGAGCCCAGGGCAGTTGCACAACCACAGACTCCAGTCAAGGACACACATGTTCAAGCCCCAAGTTCTACTAATGTGATTGCTGGCTGGGGTCATTTAGGAGTTCTTACACCTAGTCTCATGCATGGCTGAATCCTATTCTATAGAGGGCAAGATCCTTACCTTATGTATATGAAGACTACTCCTGGAACAGGAGGACCTTGGTGATTGTCCTGAAGCTTTTCTCTACTGGTGAGTGACTCAATAGGTGCATTTCTCTACAGGTGAGTTAGGAGAGCTCATAAGGTGACATCATGGGCCTCCCTTCCACCTTAGGGTAGACAAGTCAAGAAAGGGTGCCTGGGAAAGCTGTATGAAGCTGTTAGGGAATCTGAGGAGTGGGAAGGAGAGCCTGTGTGCTCCTGCTGAAATTCGGGACCTTCCACGTGGCTTTCTCACTACCCTTTGGATCCTCCAGAGATACTGAACAGGTCCATACTTACAAATGCGGGGGCCTTGAAAATGGGGAGTATAGGTGATTGGGGCACTTTTGGCCCATCCTAAGTGAGTTCTCA
>REGO01002036.1:0-11701 GCA_010120015.1 Rhombomys opimus | reverse complement strand
CTGACGGGGATGGGGAGGACGGGGATGGGGAGGACGGAGATGGAGAGAGGACAAGGATGGAGAGAGGACAGGGATGGAGAGAGGATGGAGAGAACGGGGATGGAGAGAGGACAGGGAAGCGAAGCTGTGGTCCAGGATCCATCCATCCTGGTCCAGGGTCCGTCCATCCATCCATCATCCATCATCATCCATCCATCATCTGCCATCATCCATCCATCATCCATCATCATCCATCCATCCATCATCATCATCATCATCCATCATCATCATCCATCATCCATCATCATCCATCCATCATCCATCATCGTCCATCCATCATCCATCATCGTCCATCCATCATCCATCATTATCCATCCATCCATCATCATCATCATCCATCCATCATCCGTCATCATCCATCCATCATCCATCATCTACCCATCATCATCCATCATCATCCGTAATCATCCATCCATCCATCATCATCCATCCATCCATCCATCATCCATCCATCATCCATCTATCCATGGATAGATGTTTCTGTCCACATGGCGAGAATGGAAATCGAGTGTGTGCATGGGTTCACGAGGTCACAGCAAATCCGGTCACCTAGGTGGCCCCCGGGGGACAAGGTGGGGATTCGGAGGACGTGGGGACACTCAGATGGCCCAAATGGCAAGCAGGAGACTGTGTTCTCAAATTAATTAATTATTTATTTATTTGGTTAGTAGATTAGAGTTGTCTTAAAGAGGGCAACACTAATAGAATTAATATAATATAATTATATATAGCATATTATTAATAATATAAATATATTAATATATGAATATATAAATATATATTATTAATATATAAATATATGTTATATTATGTTATATATAAATATAATTAATAAATGTAAATATAAATAAATATAAATATATAAAAATATATTTATATATTTCTAAATTATATATTTATATATATTTATAAATTATATATAATTATAAATTATATATAAATATATAAATTATATATATAATTAAAACTTATATATATTTTGTTATATAATTATTTATATTATATAAATAATATATAATTATTAAATAATAATATTTATTACATATAATAAATATTTAAGTATATATAATTATTATATTATATATACTATAATATAATAGATATATAATTATATATATTTTTATATATTATATATCTAATTATGTATATTATATACATTTAATTATATATCCCTGTATATCAGTAAGATATGTAGTTGATGTGTGTGTGTGTGTGTGTGTGTGTGTATGTGAATACATAAATATTTATGGGCAAATATAGGTGCGTGTAAGTATAAACATATTTATAATAATAGAGCATAATGCTATGATATTATTGATATTATTATAAATAGGTAACATATTCCCACAGAATATACGTGCGTTGTTAAATGTAGAAGCTGTTTACAGATTGGTAATTATTATAATTTTGGTTTTGGGTCTCTCCGTGTGGCTCCCCGGATGTCCTGGATTCGCTCTGCGGACCAGGCTGGCCTCGAACTCTCGGAGATCCTCCTGCCTCTGGGGTGTGGCTTCACTGCAGGAGGCGTGTCCTTCTTGAAGTGGGCGTGTTTTTGCTGGATGGGGTGTGTCCTTGTTGGAGGAGGCGTGTCCTCACTATAAGAGGTGGATGGAGCTCCTTGGGGGCAGGGCCTGGAGGGTGGGGCTCCTTAGGGGCGGGACCTAGAGGATGGAGCTCCTTAGGGGCGGGGCCTGGAGGATGGAGTCCCTAGGGGCGGGGCTTGGGTCAAGGCAGGTGGTGACATCATGGGTTGCTAGGCAACTGGAGACAGACTATGGGACCACTAGGCCAGGGCGGGCGGTGATCTCACGGGTTGCTAGGCAACCTGGAGGCAGACCGTGGGTCCCCTAGACCAGGGTGGGTGCTGTCACGGGTTGCTAGGTGATGCCCGGCTGCACCGGTGTCCTCAGTCACTGAGTTCGAAGCCCAGCCCGGGCTCTTCCCATCTGCCAGGGTTAGGGCAGGGTGCGGTCGTACACATCAGGTCCTGTCACCTCCTTCATCTCTGCGCCCTGTGCCTCAGACAAACCCTGTCCTCCTCACCCCCAAAATACACCATCCCTTCAAGACCTCGAGCTCGGCTTTCCCGGGATGGCGTCTCTGTCCTTGTGTGCCTTTCCTTCCTTCCTTCCTTCCTTCCTTCCTTCCTTCCTTCCTCCTTCCTTCTCTCCTTTCTTCCTCCTTCCTTCTCTCCTTTCTTCCTCCTTCCTTCTCTCCTTTCTTCCTCCTTCCTTCTTTCCTTTCTTCCTTCTTCCTTTCTTCTCTCCTTTCTTCCTTCTTCCTTCCTACTTTCCTTTCTTCCTTCCTTCCTCCTTCCTTCTCTCCCTTTTTCCTCCTTCCTTCTTCCTACCCTCTTTCCTTCCTCCTTCCTTCCATCTTTTCTTCCTTCTCTCTTTCCTTCTTCCTTCCTTTCTTCCTTCTTTCCTTCCTCCTTTCTTCCTTCTTCCTTTCTTCCTTCCATCTTTTCTTTCTTCTTCCTTCCTCCTTTCCTTCCTTCTTCCTCCTTCCTTTAATCTTTTCTTCCTTCTCTCCTTACTTCTTCCTTTCTTTCTTCCTTCTTTCCTTCCTTCCATCTTTTCTTCCTCCTTCCTTCCATCTTTTCTTCCTCCTTCCTTCTTTTCTCCTCCTTCCTCCTTTCCTTCCTTCTTCCTTCCTTTCTTCCTTCCTTCTTTACTTCCTCCTTCCTTCTTCCTTCCATCTTTTCTTTCTTCTTCCTTCCTTTCTTCTTTCCTTCCTCCTTCCTTCCTTCTTCCTTTTCTTCCTTCTCTCCTTCCATCTCTCCTTTCTTAATTCTATGTTTCCTTCTTCCATCTCTTCTTCCTTCTTTTCATCCTTCCCTCCTTCCTTTCATCTTTTCTTCCTTCTTTCCTTACTCATTCTTTCCTTTCTCCTTTCTTCCTTCATTCTTCCTTCCTTTCTTACTTCCATGTTTCCTCCCTCCATCCCTCCCTTCTTCCTTCCTTCTTTCCTTCCTTCTTTCTTTCCTTCTTTCCTTCCTTCCTTCCTTCCTTCCTTCCTTCCTTCCTTCCTTCCTTTTTTCCTTCCTCCCTTCTTCCTTCTTTCCTTCCTTCTTCCTTCCATACTGGCATTCCTTGTGCTGGGGGTGGACAGGCCTTCGCCCTGCATCAATATCTCAGCGGGGTGAGGAGGATACCGGGCCACGCCTGTGATCCCAGCGCTGGGGGAGGTGGAGGCAGGGGGATCTCCATGAGTTCGAGGCCAACCTGGGCTACAGAGCGAGTCCAGGATGGCTGAGGCCACGTGGAGAGACCCTGCCTCAGACAGCAGGGCCTGGCAGCCTCGGTTCAAGCTGTGCCACTCTCACAGTTTTCGGTCCGGCTCTGACCTGGTTGAGAGGGACACATCTGGCCTGTCTTTCACAGGGACACATCTGGCCTGGCTTTCTCAGGAAAACATCTGGCCTGTCCTTCACAGGGACACATCTGGCCTGGCTTTCTCAGGAAAACATCTGGCCTGGCTTTCACAGGGACACATCTGGCCTGTCCTTCACAGGGACACATCTGGCCTGGCTTTCTCAGGAAAACATCTGGCCTGGCTTTCACAGGGACACATCTGGCCTGGCTTTCAGAGGGACACATCTGGCCTGGCTTTCACAAGGGGGAGATAGAGAGACCTGGAGGGGAAGAGGGGGAGATAGGCAGACCTGGAGGGAACAGGAGGGGGAGATAGTGTGACCTGGAGGGGACAGGAGGGGGAGATAGAGAGACCTGGAGGGGACAGGAGCTCCACAAGGAGAGCAACAGAACCAAGAAATCTGGCCCTAGGGGTATCTTCTGAGATTGATGCTCCAGCGAAGGACCATGCATGGAGATGACCTAGAACCCCTGCACAGATGTATCCCATGGCAACTCAGTGTCCAAGTGAGTCACCTAGTAAGGGGAACAGGGACTATCTCTGGTGTGAAGTTGGTGTTCTAGTAAGGGGAACAGGGACTGTCTCTGATGTGAAGTGGATGACCTTGGGGAGCTCCTGTGTTTCCTCATTTTGCATTTTCATCTCCCCCTAACCAGGTTTAATGTTTGTACCGAACACGTTTAGGTAAAACCTCGTAACATGATAATATAGGACAGTTTCAAAACTGAGCTCGAACGACATGGCGATGCCAAACCCATGGGTCACAGAGAAAGAGAGAGAGAGAGAGAGAGAGAGAGAGAGAGAGAGAGAGCATTGATAGTTCATTCGGGAACGGCAGCCAGGCCCACACATAACCCACCATGATTGAATGACCCCAAAAACCCCACAACCCTGAATTTTACACATATAAAGTCAATTAAATTAATAAAAAAATTAAATAAATAAATTAATTAATTAAAAAAATAAAGTCAATTAAGATATGACTATATGGCTCACGATGGACTCCAGAATGCCCCATTGTCCCAGACGTGTCGTAGAGAAGGAAAACTCCTCTTGGGACAACAAAGCGAAGGACCCTCTCCCTAGGCGACCCCCACCGCCTGATAATGACACTAATTAGGCCATATTCACAATGAGGGAGCGATTTCACGCATGAGCTGTGGAGCAAGGTCACAGATGCGTTCTTACGCCACGAGGGAATGTTTAATGGACTTGTTGGGTTCACGTCCCACGGGCGTTCTCTGCTTCCTGCAAAGAGTCCATGTGGTCAGTTGGTGGGAAACGCATGGGCAGAAGTAAGATGGCCACAGTGTTTATTCCAGGAAGTAGAGAAGATCATCCTGAGCGAGGTATCCCAGGAGCAGGAAGACACACGCGGTATATGTTCACTCATAAGTGGATATTAGGCATGTAACATAGGATAAACATGCTAACATCTGTACACATGAGGAAGCTAAACAGGAAGTAGAACGCTGGGCAAGGAGCTCAATCCTCACTCAGAAAGGCAAAGGGGTGGACATCAAAGGAGGGAGAAAACGGGGAACAGGACAGGAGCCACCACAGAGGGCCTCTGAGAGACTCCACCCTGCAGGGTATCGAAGCTGATGCTGAGGCTCATAGCTAAATTTTGTGCAGTGTGTAGGGAAGCTTAGGAAAGAAGGAGAGATGGAGAGACCTGGAGGGAACAGGAGGGGGAGACTGAGAGACCTCGAGGGGACAGGAAAGGGAGATAGAGAGACCTGGAGGGTCTCTCTAAGAAGTCTAGGCCCAGGGTCTCTTCTGAAACTTATTCTCCAACCAAGGACCATGCATGGAGATGACCTAGAACCCTGCACAGATGTAGCTCATGGCAGCTCAGTGTCCAACTGGGTATCCTAGTAAGGGGAACAGGGACCCTCTCTGACCTATGAAGGGGAAAATGGACTGTCTCTAATGTGAAATGGGTGCCCAGTAAGGAGAACAGGGACCGTCTCTGACGTGAAGTGGGTGACCTTGGGCCCCTCCTGCGTTTCCTTCATATTTCATTTTCATCTCCCCCTAACCGGGTTTGAACATCGTGATTGAACACGTTTCAGGAAAACGGCGTAACACGATAATACAGGAAAATTTCAAAACTGAGTTCGAATGGCTCGGGCGATGCTGAACCCATGGGTCGCAGAGAGAGAGAGAGAGAGAGAGAGAGAGAGAGAGAGAGAGAGAGAGAGCATCGATCTGTTTATTCGGGAATGGAAGCCAGGCCCACACATGTCACCCACCGTGGTTGAATGGCCCAACAAAACCCCACAACCCTGAATTTTACACATGTAAAGTCAATGAAATTAATAAAAAAATAAAAATTAAAAAATTAATTAATTAATAAAATAAAGTCAATTAAGATATGACTTTATGGCGCATGATGGACTCCAGAATGCCCCGTCGATCCAAACGTGTCGTAGAGAAGGAAAACTCCTCTTTTGACATCAAATGGAAGGACCCTCTCCCTAGGCGACCCCCTATGCCTGATAATGACACTAATTAGGACGTATCCACCACGAGGGAGTGATTTCACGCACAAGCCGTGGAGCAAGGTCATGGACCCGTTGGTTCGCCACGCACAAATATTCTGCATGCGTGTTGGGTTCCTGTCCCACGGGCGTTCTCTGCTTCCTGCAAAGAGTCCATGTGGTCAGTTGGGGGGAAAGGCATGGGCAGAAGTAAGATGGCCACAGTGTTTATTCCAGGAAGTAGAGAAGATCATCCTGAGTGATGTATCCCAGGAGCAGGAAGACACACGGTATATGTTCACTCATAAGTGAAGCTTAGGAACGAAGGGGAGATAGAAAGACCTAGAGGGGAAGAAGGGGGAGATAGAGAGACCTGGAGGGGAAGAGGGGGAGATGGAGGGACCTGGAGGAAAAAAGGGGGAGATAGAGAGACCTGGGTGTCCTAGTAAGGGGAACAGGGATTGTCTCTGATGTGAAGTGTTTCTCTTAGTAAAGGGAACAGGGACTGTCTCTGGCATAAAGTTGATCACCTAGTAAGGGGAACAGGGACCGTCTCTGACATGAACTCAGTGGCTGCTCTTTGATAACCTCCCCATAATGGGGGAGCAGACTTGCCAGGCCACAGAGAACATCCTAATGAGATCTGACAGGCTGGGTGTGAGGGAATGGGAGAAGGACCACCCTATCAGTGGACTTGGGGAGAGGCATGGGGGGAAATGAGGGAGGGTGGAGTTTGAAGGGGACCTGGGAGGAGGCTACAGCTGGGATACAAAGCGAAGAAGCAGTAATAAATAAGAAATAAAATAAAATTATGATTAAATGTAAAGAGAGAAAAAGATAAGAGACAGAGAAGGTGGAGATAGAAAGACCTGGAGGGGAAGAGAGGTGAACAGAGTGTGTCAAACAGGATGGCCTTTGCCTTGCCCAGTATGACCGTCATCACTCATACCTCCTTGAATGGTCACACCTCCCTGAACCATCACACCTCCTTCATGCTCATACCCCCTTGCACATTCACACCTACTTGCACAATCATACCTCCTTGCACGCTCACGCTCACACCTTGCGCTCTAGCCCATGTGGCCCATGGCAGCTCAGTGTCCAAGTAGATCACCAATAAGGGGAACAGGAACCATCTCTGACCTAGGAAGGGGAACAGGGACCATCTCTGACGTGAAGTAGGTTCCCCAGTAAGGGTAACAAGGACCATCTCTGACATGAACTCAGTGGCTGCTCTTTGATCACCTCCCACTGAGGGGGGAGCAGCCTTACCTGTCCACAGAGGAGGACAATGAAACCAAAACTGATGAGACCTGATAGGCTGGGGGAGGAGGAGAGGGGAGGAGGACCTCCCCTATCAGTGGACTGGGGGAGGGACATGGGAGGAGATGAGGGAGGGAGGGTGGGATTGGGAGGGGAGGACCGAGGGGACCACAGCTAAAAGACTCTATGTATCAGTGAACCACAACAGAGATGACTGGTCAGTCCACCAGCCGGGCAGCCATCTCCGGCTCCTGTGGTCTCCTGGCATCAGGAGCACAGGTCGTAGGCCATCAGGCCCGGAAGATGACAGAGTGTTGGGACAATGACTCTCCTGGTGTCCACAGCTTAGTCCATGGTTTAGACTGGGCCCTAGTAGTGGGCCCTTTGGCACAGACTTGCCCAGGGGTCAGTGCCCCACAGTCCAGAGTCTGAGTTGTCTGTCGTTGGGCCCCAATCCTAGAACCCTGGACCAATGCAGCCCATTTCAGCTCAGACGCCAAGAAGGTACCCTAGTAAGCAGAACAGGGACCATCTCTGATGTTCAATGGGCCCTAGTAATGGGAACATGGATCCTCTCTGACATGAAGTGGGTCCTAGTAAGGGGAACAGGGACCATCTCTGACATGAAGTGGGTCCTAGTAAGGGGAACAAGGACTGTCTCAAACCTAGTAAGGGGAAGAGGGACTGTGTCTGACCTAGCAAAGGGAACAGGGACCGTCTCTGATGTGAGGTGGGTCACCTAGTAAGGGGAACAGGGACCGTCTCTGTCGTGAAGTGGGTGCCCTTTGGGAGCTTCTGCGTTTCCTATATTTTTCATTTTCATCTCCCTCTAACCGGGTTTGAACATCACGATCGAACACGTTTCAGCAAAACCGCGTAACATGCTAATACAGGACAGTTTCAAAACTGAGATCGAATGACTCGGGCTGATGCCGAACCCATGAGTCACAGACACACACACACACTCACACACACAAACACACAGAGAGAGAGAGAGAGAGAGAGAGAGAGAGAGAGAGAGAGAGAGCACATTGATCCGTTCATTCGTGAATGGCAGCCATGCCCACAAGTGTGGTCCACGTGGGTCACCTAGTAAGGGGCACAGGGACGGTCTCTGATGTGAAGTGGGTGTCGTAGTAAGGGGAACAGGGACCATCTCTGACATGAACTCAGCGGCTGCTCTTTGATCACCTCCCTATGAGGAGGGAGTAGCCTATCCAGGCTACAGAGGAGGACAATGCACACATTCCTGATGAGACCTGATAGGCCGGGGGAGAAGGAAAGGGGAGGAGGAGCGCCCTATCAGTGGACTGGGGTAGAGGAATGGGAGGAGACAAGAAAGGGTGAAGTTTGAAGGAGACCTGGGAGGGGGCTACAGCTGGGATACAATGCAAAGAAGCAGTAATAAATAAGAAATAAAATAAAATTATGATTAAATGTAAAATGAGAAAAAGATAAGAGACAGAGACAGGGAGCTTCTCAGTGAATGATAGGACAAATTCATTTTCTCCAGTCACCTCTTTGTCCCCAACATCCCTACACAGGCTTTTTGTAGGAAAACGATAAATGCAATAAGAAAGTTGAAGCCAGGATGAATAAGTGTATACAGAATGGTGTAGAGAAAGCCAACCGACTTTCCTCGTGGTGCATCTTAAAGTCCACGCAGGCTTCACCCTGAACTTTCTAGGGTAGCAAGAACAGGCCGGGGGTTGACCTCCCCACGTGTGGAGGCGAGTCGTTCACCAAGCGTTTCGTTCCAAGAGCTTCCAACAGTGTCTCCCTCCACGTCTTGTCCTTTCGATTTGTATCCCTCGAAATAGAGAGCACATGGCAGTTCAGGCTCCAAGAAGGTAGTAAGAGGAACAGGGACCGTCTCTGACGTGAAGTGGGTGACCTTGGGGTGCTCCTGCGTTTCCTTCATTTTTAATTTTCATCTCCCCCTAACCGGGTTTGAACATCATGATTGAACACGTTTCAGGAAAACCGCGTAACACGATAATACAGGACAATTTCAAAACTGAATTCGAATGAGTTGGGCAATGCCGAACCCATGGGTCACAGAGAGAGAGAGAGACAGAGAGAGAGAGAGAGAGAGCACATCAATCTGTTTATTCGGGAATGAAAGCCAGGCCCACACATGTCACCCACCATGGTTGAATGGCCCAACAAAACCCCACAACCCTGAATTTTGCACATATAAAGTCAATTAAATTAATAAAAAAATAAAACATGAAATAAATTAATTAATTAAAAAATTAAGAGATGACTGTATGGCGCACAATGGACTCCAGAATGCCCCATCACCCCAAATGTGTCTTAGAGAAGGAAAACTCCTCTTGTGACATCAAATCAATGGACCCTCTCCTGAGGCTACCTCCACGCCTGATACTGACACTAATTAGGCTGTATTCACAGCATGGGAGCGATTTCACACGCAAGCTGTGGAGCAAGGTCACGGATGCATTCGTACGCCACGAGGGAATGTTCAATGGACTTGTTGGGTTCACGTCCCACGGGTGTTCTCTGATTCCTGCGAAGAGTCCATGTGGTCAGTTGGGAGGAGAGCCATGGGCGGAAGTAAGACAGCCACAGTGTTCATTCCAGGAAGTAGAGAAGATTATCCCGAGTGTGGTATTCCAGCAGCAGGAAGACACACATGGTATATGTTCACTCATAAGTGGATATTAGACACGTAACATAGGATAAACATGTTAACATCTGTACACATGAGGAAGCTAAGCAGGAAGGAGGATGCTGGGCAAGATGTTCAATCCTCACTCAGAAAGGCAAAGGGGTGGACATCAGAGGAGGGAGAAAACAGAAAATAGGACAGAAGCCACCACAGTGGGCCTCTGAGAGACTATACCCTACAGGGTATCAAAGCAGATACCGAGGCTCATAGCTAAATTTTGGACAGAGTTCAGGGAAGCTTAGGAAAGAAGGGGGAGACAGAGAGACCTGGAGGGGATGGGAGTCGGATATAGAGAGACATGGAGGGGACAGGATTGGGAGATAGTGAGATCTGGATGGGAAGAGGGGGGAGACAGATAGACATGGAGGGGAAGAAGGGGGAGCTGGAGGGTCCTGGAGGAGAACAACGGAGAGATAGAGAGGCCTAGAGAGGACAGGAGAGGGAGATAGAGAGAACTGGAGGGGAAGAGGTGGAGAGAGAGAGACCTACAAGGGACAGGAGTAAGGTAGGGAGACCTGGAGGAGGAGAGGGGGTGAGAGAGAGACCTGGAGGGGACAGTAGGAGGAGAGAAAGACCTGGAGGGGACAGTAGGGGGAGATAGAGAACTGGAGGGGACAGGAGGGGGAGAGAGAGTGACCTGGAGGGGAAGTGGGGGAGATAGAGAGACTTGTAGGGGAGAGGAGGGGGGAGAGAGAGAGACCTGGAGTGGAAGAAGGGAGAGAGACCTAGAGGGGACAGGAGTGCCCCAAGGAGAGCAACAGAACCAAGAAATCTGAGCCCAGGCATCTCTCCTGAGGACCACACATGGAGATGACCTATAACCCTGCACATTGGTTGCCCACGGCAGCTCAGTGTCCAAGTGGCTTACCTAGTAAGGGGAACAGGAACCGTCTCTGATGTAGTAAGGGGAACAGGGCCCATCTCTGGCATGAAGTGTGTCCCAGTAAGGGGAACAAGGGCCGTCTCTGATCTTGTTATGGGAACAGGGACCATCTCTGCTGTCTCTGATGTGAAGTGGGTCCTAGTAAGGGGAACAGGGACTGTCTCTGACATGAAGTGGGTGTCCTAGTAAGGGGCAGAGGGACCGTCTCTATCCTAGTAATGGGAATAGGGACCATCTGTGATGTGAAGTGAGTCCTAGTAAGGGGAACAGGAACCATGACGTAAAGTGGTGTTCCAAGTAAGGGGAACAGGGATTGTCTCTGACGTGAAGTGGGTGACCTTGGGGAGCTCCTGCGTTTTCATTTTCATCTCCTAAGTAGGTTTGAACATTATGATCGAACATGTTTCAGCAAAATCGCATAACACGATAATACCGGACAGTTTCAAAACTGAGCTCGAACGATCGGGTGATGCCGAACCCATGGGTCACAGAGAGAGAGAGAGAGAGAGAGAGAGAGAGAGAGAGAGAGAGAGAGTGCATCAATCCATTCATTCGGGAATGGCAGCCCGGCCCACACACGTCACCCACCACAGTTGAATGCCCCCCTAAAAACCCCACAACCCTGAATTTTACACACATAAAATCAATTAAATTAATAAAAAAATAAAAATTAAAAAATGAAATAAATTAATTAATCAAGAAAATAAATTCAATTAAGATATGACTATAGGGCACACGATGGACTCCAGAATTCTCCATTGCCCCAGATCCGTCATAGAGAAGGAAAACTCCTCTTGTGACATCAAAGCGAAGGAAACTCTCCCTAGGCGACTCCCTATGCCTGATAATGAAACTAATTAGGTCCTATTCACCGTGAGGGAGTGATTTCATGCACAAGCCATAGACAAAGGTCACGGATGTGTTGGTTCGCCACGAGCAAATGTTCTGTGTGCTTGTTGGGTTCGC
>REGO01002035.1:0-11764 GCA_010120015.1 Rhombomys opimus | reverse complement strand
GATCAGAAAGAAGGAGAGGAGGACCTCCCCTATCAGTGGACTTGGGGAGAGGCATGCATGCAGAAAGGGGGGGAGGGCGAGACCGGGAGGGGAGGAGGGAGGGGCTTATGGGGGGATACAAAAGGAATAAAGTGTAATTAATAAAAGTTAAATAAAAAATTTGAAAAAAAAGAGATTCCATATATACAGTTATATTAATTGTAAGCAGGTGTGGTTTTGCTTTCTTCTTTCCAATATTGATGTCATTTATTTCCTTTTATTGCAAAATTATCACTTCTAAATTCTCTAGTGCAATGTTGAGAAGTGGTGGGGAACATAAACATCCCTGTTTAGTTTCTGGTCATTGGGTGGAAAAGTAGCTTTTGCCCATTTAACATGATGTTATCCATAAACTTTCATAGATGCCCTTTCTCAGGTAGACTAGCTTCCCTCCATGCTGGCTTTGCTCTTAGTGTTTTCGTCACAGGGTGGGCCCGACTTCATGATGGTTTTTCTGAGTCAGTTGAAACACCACATTGTTTCTGTGCTGTATTACACTGACTTACTTCCTATGCTGAACTATCTTGGAACTTTTGTAAGGAATCTATGTGTGTTCTTTGGTGTCTGACTTATTAACATGGCCAGGGACTTAACTAGATGTAACTCATTCCTGGCACTGGAGGTTCCACTTGATGGCGTAAGTTGTCTAGTTGGGGCATTGTCTTCCCCATTATTTGGCGACTCCATTTAGAGCTCTGTTTTATATGTATTTATTCTAAGAAGCTTCTACTGCGGTTGGTTTCCAGGTGACTCCACAAATGGCTTTCACATTAGTTGTCCCTCTTCATATTGTTCCCTTACTCCTCTCTTCTATCCCCTTCTTCCTCTAATTTTCCTACTCCAGACTTCTTTCTCTCCATAGCGTTGTATTCTTTTTCCTTCCTCAGCGATTCTCTCTTTCCTGCTAGTCCCTTACTAGATCCGTAACCTGGTGTGGTCATTTAGATTGTGGAACAAATATTGAAGGCTAAAGAGAGAAACTATGCAATACATGGCTTTTTGGGCTTGTGCCACTCAGGAGGATTTTTTTCTAGTGCCCTCTACTTACCTTCAACTTTAATACTTCCATTTTTAAAACTGAAAAATATCCGATTGTGTATTAAATCAGTAACCAGTTAAAACCTTATTTACACCAGTTTAGCCCCCAAAACAATTGTTAGGAAGGTCATGTGAAGTTTCAAAAAACTGTATCAGATGACTTACTATTTTTTGTCTTAATTACTTGGATTTGTTCAAAGAAAAAATTGATCTCAATTATTTTCTAAATAGTTAGAAGTCTATATTTTATACCATTTAATTTATAATTACCAAATAATCCAACAATATATAGATAAATAACAAAATGTTAATGAAAAAATAGCTATTTCTAAGGTTTTTAAAGTCTTTGCTTCATAGGGCAATTATATTTGATAATTGATATATGTATTTCTCATGTTATCTTTTAGCCATATAGGACAGTAAAATGATTAGGGTTTGGGGACTGAGCGTACTAACTCTACGGCTGGATATTACTTATCACCCCTGTAAGGCATTTTAGTTTTCTTAATGCTGCCTTTTTTTTTTCCTTTTGGAATTTATCATTTTTAATTTTAAATTAATTAGCTTATTTATCCACTTTACATCTTGATCATAGCCCCCTCCCTCCTCTTCTCCCAGTCCCAACCTCTCTTCCTCTTCCCCCTTTCCTTTCCCACATTCCTCCGATAAGGCAAGTCCTCTCAGCCACCCAGTCCAGCTCATGACTGAGTACATCTTCTTCCCCTGTGGCCTGGCAAGTAGCCCCGACAAGGGTCAGTGATCAGAAAGCAGACAACGGAGTCCATATCAGAGACAGATTCCCCACATGTAGCTGCTGACCTGCTACATGTTTGTATGGGGCCTAGGTCCTGTCTAAACATGGTCCTTGGTAGGTGCTTCAGTCTCCAAAACTCCCTCTCTGCTCTGGTTAGTTGGCTCTGTTGGTCTCCTTGTGGAGCTCCCGGCACCACCTGGTTGTTTTATCCTTCCTCCTGCTTTTTCCCCAAAGCTCCCCATGCTTCGCGCTGTGTTTAGCTGTGAGTCTCAGCATCTGTCTCCATCGCTGCTGGGTGAAGCCTCTCAGAGGACAGCTATGTTAGGCTCCTGTCTGTGAGCATAGCAGAATATTGTTAATAGTGTCAGGGGCTGGCTTTCTCCCATGGGGTGGGTCTCAGGCTGGGCCAGGCATTAGCTGAACATGCCCTCAATGTCTGCCTTTATATTTATCCCTGCACATCTTGTTGGCAGGGTAAATTTTGGGTCGAAGTTTTTGTGGATGGGTTGGTGATTCCTCCATTTTTAGTCTGTCTAGTTAGAGGGTGTCCTCTTCAGTCTCCATGACCCCTGCTATTAGGAGACTCAGCTAGAGTCACCCCCATATCCTTCTAGAAGCCTACCCTGTCTCAGGCCTCCAGCTTGTCATAAAGGTGCATTAGTGCTTCTTAAACTTATTTAAGTCATATATAATACAGAAATGATGCATATCATATTATTTGTTATGAACTGTTTTGATTACAAAGGCATTAAGGCAGAAACAGACACAAAGCTATTTTATTAATGGTTGAAATTTAAAAAAATGTTTTTTAATTGAAATAGAATTAAATCACTTTCCTCCTCCCTTTCATCCTTCCAGCCCCTCCCAACTACTTTCCCTTGAAAGTAGCTTCCTTATTCTCTAATTGACATCCTCTTTTCCTTTGATCATTATGGTTACATATGTGTGTATTCATGTGTATGCACAAATATAGATAAATATCACACAAATAAATACAAATATCCTGAAGCTGGATTTAATAATGACAGCAACAGGATCCGGGAACTTGTCAGCAGGAGTGAGGACAAGCAGGCAAAAAGCAAGGTTTCTGTCTTCCCTGTCCTTTCATGTGGGCTGTCATGTGGGCTGGGTGTGGCCCAGGTTTAGGACGGGTCTTCCAGTTCCAAATGATCTGATTAAGAAAATTCCTCACAGGAGTTCCCAGCCACTTGTGATTTAGTTGATTCCAGATGTAGCTAGTTGACAGCCAAGATTAGCCATTACAGCTTAAATTAAATTTTCATCAAGGACAATATACTATCTGTTGTTCTTATTCTATATATAAGAAGAAGAAATGATACCAAACAGGGCATTTTCAATGTCAAGACAAAGGAAAAGTAAACAATGGCAGGACAGTATGGTTCCAAATGCTCTGACTCAGTTATTTGTATGTTATTGTTCAAAACAAGTTATAGAAAAGATTAAGAGAATATACTGCAGATATAATCCTCCCATAGGAAAAAGTAAGGTCTATGTTTTAAATAAAACTAATGGAGTCTCCATCCCCAACCCCCTTAAACGCAAAAGAGGAATCATATGAATTAAATAAATACTAATATTGCTAGGGGTGTTTAGGTCTCAAATTATTATTTATTCTGATTTTAGTGATAGAAAATTCAAGTTTCCTTTCATGTTGTATTAGATAGGTCCCTCCAAAATGAGAATGTCCTCATATCTGCCTGGCACATCTGGATATAAAAAGCAAACATTGACTTTTTGTCATGTTATCAGAATAAGTTTACTGACATGGATTTTGATGCTACAAAAACAGTTAGTGATTTAAACCCAATTTTGAAAATTCCAGAAGTCTAAGTCATAAGCACAAGGAAAAGAATTAATGTTCGAAGGAGAGCTACCTAACTGTGACAGTTTAGTGGGATCACTGCTGCTGTCTATCTACTGGATAGGAAACTAAGCGAAAACAAAAGTTTGTTAGAGCTGATATGTTTGGGAAGTTGCTATTCAACTCACCCTGGCAAGTAAGCTACTCCACTGTGTGTGTTCTTGAAACTTAAACCAATCAATCTCCTTTCTGTGAATACCGTAAGGTTCATCTACTTTATGTGGGTGTTATGACATGTAGAAAACAGTTCCCACATGCTTCCAATATTAAGGTCACTCACTGGAGCAGAAGCTGAGGTACCTATGTATGTATAATGTCAAACCTTTGCCCATTTTCCAGAACTCTGAAGGCTGCGTGACATTGCCATAAGTTTATAAGCTAGGTGGACAACCATCTATCAATGCTGACAGTTCATAGGGGACCCCTGGCTTATAAGAGTTGGACTAGCAATATCAGTGTCAGCTAGAATGTGGGAAGTTTCATGCTGTGCCTCCAGGTCCCAAAGTCCTCGTGGTTATATGATGACGGACAAAAAGCCCTAACACCTGCTGTGGTCTATGGCAGGAAAGGAACTCTGTGCTCAGGTTCTTAATTTATTTTTTCAAATAGACAATAAGCATGCCTAGTCTTTGCCCCACAAGGAAAAATGTCTTCATTATATCTGATAGGAAAAATTATTTTTCTTTGCCTTGAATAAAAGTACTAGTTCCATCTTCAAAGACGGATCTCTATACAAATATCTTTGAAATGACAGAATGAAAGCCTGTGCTACTTCTCCAAAGACATGTATCACATGTGACTCCCTGAAGGGCTCTCAACAACATCTGGCCCAGGGTGCTATTCCTCCTCCGCTTCTATTATATTTTCTAATTATGATGCAACTCTGCTCGCCACTCTCGTTAAACTAAAAGATGTTGGGGGAAGGCAACAATGTCAATTTATTTCATGTATCACTTAAGACAGTCATCACTAGGACTGTAAGAAACAAGGGCAGACCAATCTGCAGAATTGGCCATTTTCCCCCAGCAAATAAATAAATTATTTCCATAAACCATTATAGTCTCACTTAGACACCCAGGTAATACTTTTTCTCAAATTTCTGCCCTGATATTTTACTTTGTCCAAATCCTTAATCCAGGCATAAGGTGTACCTGTGATTAGATAGACTTCGCTTGCATTACTTAGAAGGAGAATATCTAAGGCATTTCTTTCATTTTTGCCAACCTCTACATCACTGTCTGTGGATGATCTGAACGTGGTCCAGAGCCGAGCTGGTATTGTCAATCACGATCACTTAAGCTAACTCAGGATCAAGTTCCTAATTAGATTCCTCCCACTGTGAGGATACAGCCTACAGGGCAAATATCAATAATGTCATTTGCTTTTTCAGGAATTTCCCCAGGGGAGAGTAAAGTTGTCAAATTGTGGAAATAAGTTTCATGGATTCACAAGAACTATACAGTCCATGTGTTATCTTAAATGTATGAAAGTCTTTTAGGGTAAGATCCATGTTCTCAGCAAGAAATCATTTAGTCTCATGGAAGACACACAAAGAAACAGAGTATTGTTTTAAAGTGTTGGTGTGGCCACAGTAGGATCTGCGAGCTGAGGAAAATAATTAGGTCCCTTTCTCCATTCTCACATGTGTCCTGACTGGCCACGAGACATTTAACTAGGCCCAATTCTTGATTTGGATGACTTGTCTGAAGAAAGTGATTCCCTGTATGTGCATGCCACCTATTGGTCGAATTATTCTCTCTTGGAAAGAAGGCTAGGGTAGAGATCCCTAGCAACCAGAAAGTAGGGTGTGAAGCAATACTGGATATGTGAGGGAGATGAGAAGATCCTTTTTTCAAGTCCATTTCGTGGTAAGTTTTGGGGGAATAAAGACCAAATCGTGGTTACAGAGAGCGGTTGTGTTAAGGCACAGTAGACCAAGCAGCCAGATGTGTGTAAGACCTTAGGTCATTTTAGGAGAGCAAAATTAGAAATTTCTCCTGTGTGAAAGGCTTCACAGAAAAAGCAAGAAAGCTAAGCACATAGAGCCCTTCCTCCTGTGCTTCTTCTGCATCTGAGTTGTTCCAACATCCAGTGGCAGTAAGGTAGTTCTGCACTACTGAAATGAGATGTGTCACATGCCCATTTCCTTAATGCCACCTATTTCTCTAATTGTCTCCTTCTCAAACCTTGACCTTTTATTTCAAAAAGTTCAATTTTAAAAGAAGCAATAGTATTTTTTTTTTAAAAAATACCATTTTTTACAAAAATTCTTTATACTTTCTAATTTCTTCTGAGCAGATTTCTGATGGGTAGAATCAGGATAGGTCAAGCAAAGGATCATTATTGTGCACTATATTGATCCAACAAGAGAACCTTAGTAGCTGAATCATTGTAAAGGACAGATTTAGCACAAACTTTAACCCTTTCAAAGGCAGACTAACACAGATAGCCTAGGTCTGTCACTGGGGAAGAATAAAGCCTTATGTCAAATAATGATTAAGAGAGAATTCAGAGTTTTCAAAAGAAATCCATTTAATTTGTTCCACTGACATTGGTCTTGAGACTAATTTAAGACAAAGCCACAAGGAGATGTTTTCTTTTGGGGGGGGGGAACAGTTATATGCAGAAACTAAAATCCTTTATTATATTATGTGAACCAGGAGACTCATGTGAGAAACAGGATTGGATTTTCAGGAGTGTGCTGTAATGCATTGCTAGTAACATCAGATATCTGCAGGTGGGCAGGCAGGAGTGTGACGATCCAACAAATTCCTTGTAATTAACATATTGTCAAATAGCTTTTGTAATAAAAAGAATCTGTCAGAGAGTACATGGTCTGGAAGACCAACCACATGATCAGGATTATTTTCAAGGGCCACCACTGTAGTCAGACCCTTACTGTGAATGTCTACATGTATAGCTATGGTGCATCCATTAATGAGGGTGTTTCCACAGTTTTTGTATCCAAAGAGCACTTACTCTTCAGTTTGTAGTATAAGATCTCAAAAGAGCCAGGAGAAAATACGAGAGAGCTCACCAGTACGAGTCACTACCCACTGAAAAGACCACTCAGAGCCATTTGACCATATATTGTGAGTGCTGAGGTTGAAAAGATTCAAAAGACAGTGGAAATTATGGGATTTCATCTTAGCTGTGCCATCAGCAAGCTAGGTATAGTCTGTGATTCATGGGCGCCAATGAGCTAGCAGCTCTGTTTTAGGGAGTGGAGGAAAGAATAGAGATTCCCTCAAAAAAGACATCTGTCAGATTTAATATGAACACACCCAGCAGGATAGAGTTCTAAAATTTATATCATTTTGATAAGGAAGTCTTGATGGAGCTTATGAATATCCATGGTCATTGAGACTAAACAAATCCACAACACAATAGGAATATTAGACTATAGCATCACAAGGCCAACGCTGACCTGTGTTTAATTTCAACAAGAATCTGAGGGTAAGTTACTATCTTTTCCTCCACAGGTGTATGTCTAGGGATCACATCAAAATGGCAGCAAGTCCAAAAGATGTGAAGGGTCACTAGAGAAACTACAGCAAGATAATTTTTGCTAAACAAAACTCTTGATGGTACATTATAGGCAGTTTAGTGACACATGGTGATTAGGGAAATAAAAAGAAAAACCCTCTAAATTTGTGTGTTGTTTTGAATGAGATTTCCTGAAAAAGTCTCATGCATTTGCATATTTGGTCCCTAGATGGCTATCTGAGGAGGATGGGAGATGTCCTCTGGGTGGGCTTAGAAATTTCTGAAGATTCGCATTGCGCTAGTTCTGTCTGCTTATGACTGGAGACGTGAACTCTCAGCTCTTCCTATTTTTATGCCTTTGCACCACCATTATGGACTCTGTCCCTCTAGAAATGAAAGCCCAATTAAACACTTTCTTTTATAAGTTGCCTTGTGCATGGTGTTTTATCACTGTAACTTAGATAACCAGTACAAAACACTTTACATTGCATAAAGGGTAATAATGAATGACGTCCCAGTTCTCACCGGAAGCAACTAAGACCAGAATGTAGAATGACATATTCGAATTGCTGGAGTCCTAAACACAAGTTATCTCAAAAATGAAAAATAAAGACATTTTTAGGTCAGGAAGAAAGATGATTATCTCAAGTGTCTTTCATTGCTCATTTTGTAGGAAAACAGAGTGGGATGATGAAAGATGGATTTCCAAAACTACTGACGATTCCTGGAGATGGAAACCGTGAGCAAATATGAAAACCATAAACTTGTATTTATGTTCTATCTGGGATGTGTTTTACTACAACCCAGAACAGCTTTTGAGCCATTAAGAAAAAAAGAACTAGTTTTACTCTTTGCTGTTGATGCCAGAATTGATATAGACTGCTGCCTTAGGGGCTAAATGTGTTGTTAGTGTACTGTTGTGCTTCAGACTCAGGGCAAGCAGCATCCCTGGATTCCCCCTGCTGTAGGGCATGGCTGGCACACCCTGCTGTATATAATCCAGACATTTTCCTTCTCCCCTCTCTCTCTTCTCTTGTTCACTCTTCCATCTTTCTGTGCTCCTCTCTCCTTCTTTTCTCTGTGTGTATTTCTCTCTCTCTCATACTCTCTCTCTTCACGTCTTTCTCTCCCTCCCTCCCCCTCTCTTTTGGTGGCCAAGAGCTGCATCCAAGAAACATGCATTTATATACTTTAACTTGTCTTGCATTAGCTCATATCACCACTTCAGAATGTTTATCAGATACACTAAATTAAGATAACACTTTCTGAATAGGTAACAGGTAAGTTTAGTTGGGCTGTATTCAAACTTTAGTATCAGACCATGCCATTTATTTTATTGCTGGGTCATATTTTCTATAGTAAAGAAAATATTCTTTGGCCAATGCTATTATCTTTATGCTTCAACTTTAAGTTTTTTTTTTTTTTTTTAATGTGTGCTAGAGTAAATAAATGACCTTGAGAAAAAAAAAGGTAGCTATGCATAATTACTTATGACAGTTGGACTTCTGTGGTGGCTCTGGTGGTTTGAATGAAGCATGTTCCCTAAGGACTCATATATTTGAACACTTGGTTTCCAGTTTGGGACACAGCTTGAGGAGGTTATAGAGCTTTTAGGCCATTGGGGCTTGTTGGAGAAGCCACTGAAGGTAGCCTCAACCCTCACCCCACCTCTGTCACTTGCCTTCTATGTAAGGATGGAAAGAAATGTGATCAGCCAGCTTCCTGCTCTTACTACTGCACCATCCCCAACCTGACAGACTCTCTCTGTGGAACTATAAGCCAAAATAAACTATTTCTTACTTTAAAATGTTTATGCTCAGTCTCCGTGGGGAAAGGGAGTAAGGGGAGCAGGGGCAGTCTCTGGCATGAATTTGGTTGGCTGCTTTTTGATCACCTCCCCCTGGTGAGGTAGCCTTACTAGGCCACAGAGAAAGAGGATCCAGACAGTCCTGATGAGAGGACCTCCCTCCCCTATCAGTGGACTAAGGGAGGACATAGTCTACTGATAAGGGAGGGACTTCAGGGGTGAAGAGGAGGGAGGGTGGGGCAGGGTAGAGATGAAGGAGGGGGCTACAGCAGGGATACAAAGTGAATAAATTCAAATAAATAATAGTAATAACAATAACGCTAAAAGGCCTTTAGACAGCATTTGATATCAATAGCTGAGCTTTTCCCTGTTTTGCTGTAATCCTCCTAATTAATGTTTCCACCAATGTATTTGAAATATGCCTTGATTTATGAGTTTCTTTGTTATATTTCCAAACATATTTTAACAAAATGTTATTACATGGAATTTTAAGTAATCTAAACTGGTATTCTTAGGCCTTGATCACGTTTGATTTCAGAATAAACTAATTTCTTATCATTGTTAAAAACATTTATGTGAATATAATCTTTTTTAAAAGAATAAATTACATTTGTGTAATCTCACAGTGTGCCAGTACATAGATATGAACAAAAAAAATAGTGCAAAGGGCAGGGTTTGAAGCACCACTATTACATTGTTGCAAGATTTCTACAATTTACATGAGGTAGTATCAATGCTAAATATATTATAAATACTACAAGGTTCATAGTATACTGGTTAGAATAATCACTAAAGAAAATAAAGCCAGGTGGTAGAACAAAATTCCAGGAGAGGAATACAAATGGAATTCTGAAAATACATTTGTTACCCAAAAAGTAGAAAGAAAAGAAGGAACAGAGTAGAGCAAAATAAATGAAGCAAATAGAAAATAAAGGACAGGTTTATTACAACCAAATTAATATAAAAAAGGGCTACAGGTCACTATCAAAATGCTGTGTACTGTCAGGTTAGATTAAAGTGTATCACAAATATTGATGTATTGCTCATAAAAGAGGCACCATAGGTACACAATTAATTTGTGTGTGGGTGCTCTAAACTTGAGTCTTAAATTGCCTGATCATTTCAAGGCAAAAATTGTAAAGACTGAGCAAGGAGTTATATCGGAGCTTCTTATTACTGTTACTGCTAAGAGACAAATGTGGTCCAGAAAAATGAAAACACAATCTAAAATATATTTTAAAGGAAGAGAAAACTAGAAATAAATCCTAGAATTGATACAAGCTATATGCTAAGTACAATATAAAGGTAAACATTGGCTTTGGACTCATTACAGTGACATTTTCAAGTAAGCATTTTATTGTTTATTCCCCCACACCGAGCATGTCAGAGATTCAAATGACTGCCATGAAGAAAACAGACATAGTTCTGTCTAGTGATGTCCTTCTCCCCCCGCCCCCTAATCTGGCAGCAATTATTGGTGAGTGAATTTCTAATATGAGCAAAGAGCTTTCACGCAGGGCCTTAAATTTTGGAGAATGGAGAAAACCCTTTTTTTTTTTTTTTTTTTTTTTTTTTTTTTTTTAAAATTTTTTTTTTTTTTTTTTTTTTTCTAATTTTTCCCTACAGTAACTGTCAACATTCCAGGTGTCTTTTCTTCTTACTATTCTTACTGATTTTTGCATACAGCCTTTTATGTAATAGAAAGGCTTAACTTGCTGAGAAAATAAATCCAAATACATAATTTACTAGTGATTCAAAGAACGCATGGTGGTTGCCTTCACAATACAACATGCAGAGCTACGGACACCACTTAGGAGACTCTGTAGTAAATTCCACCCTAATATTTGACTTCAATAGTGTTGATTCATGACAAAGAGGACACCGACAGTCAAAGCTGCTTTGATTTGTCCAAAAAGTGACCAGGCTCATTGTATCCCACCCTGGTAATCTGCCTAAAGGGTGGATGATGGAGAGTGAGCTGTAATCACTGGTCTGTCCTTGCTTTGGCACCCCATGGGCTCATGCCTGAACATAGTCTTCCTTTAATGTCATGGTTTAGATTAATTCATGAGCTCAGTATCAGCACAATAAACAGCATCATAGGGTACATATCTCAGAGGGAAATAGTAGGATTTCAAATAATTCCCAGCTGCTTTTAGGAGATAAGATATGAAGAAATGAGCAGAAAGTTGACTGTAGATTGAACAAGAGATATCAATTACACAAACATCTATTTTAGGATGGAAATGATCGACTAGTTTTCATTTGGGTTCAACTTTAGTTACTGATGTAGTGGCTCACTGCAGCAAACAACTCCTGTGTTTGCTGAGTCTCCTGTCTTCCAGAAACACTTGCTTTTAAATCTTAAACCATGTATAGTGCTTCGAAGCCAGGTAAGAGGAGAACATGAAAGTAATTCCACTGTTTTCTTTTCTCGTTCCAGCCTTGCTGGAGATTCCTTAATCACAAGGAGGCTGTATTCACAAGGAAACAAGTTAATATTCAGAAAATTAAGAAACAACAACAAAACAATGTTGAGTGAAACATCTATTCTTTTGGACTATTCACTGACTGTTTGTTGAGCTCTTGATCTTAGTTTTCATGGGTAGTTCAAACTAGTCTCTTTAAGCCTGTCTTCTGTTGCTTCGCATTAACACCCAGTGTTGCTTACTTCATATGCATGCTGGACACCAAAATCTTAACTATCGTTTTCCAAGCTGTTGTCCATTCATCCTGCAGCAAAACGTAAAGATCTCTT
>REGO01002031.1:0-11655 GCA_010120015.1 Rhombomys opimus | reverse complement strand
GTTTCCCTAATTTCTTTCTCAGCCCATTTGTCTTTTGTATACAGGATGGCTACTGATATTTTGACTTAATTTTGTATACAGCCATTTTGCTGAAGGTGTTTATTGGCTGTAGGTGTTCCTGGTAGAGTTTTGGGGTCGCTCATGCATATTATCATATCATCTGCACCTAGTGATACTTTGAGTTGTTCTTTTCCGATTTGAATCTCCTTGATCTCCTTTAATTGTCTTTTTGCTCTAGCCAAGATTTCCAGAACTGTGTTGAAGAGATATGGAGAGAGTGGACAGCTTTGCCTTGTCCCTGATTTCAGTGGGATTGCATTAAGTTTAGCTTGATGTTGGCTATAGGCTTGCTATTCATTACCTTTACTATGTTTAGGTAAATGCCTTGAATACCTGATCTCTCCAGGACTTTAAACAAAAATGAATGTTTTATTTTATCAAATGCTTGCTCAGCCTCTAAGAATATGATCATGAGCTTTTTAGTTTTGTTTTGTTTTGTTTTTTGTTTTGTTTTTTTCTTTCAGTGTGTTTCTATGCTGGATTACATTGATATATTTCCGTGTATTGATTCACCCCTGATCATCTGGGATGAAGCTTATGTGGTCATAGTGGATGATATCTTTGATGTGTTCTTGTATTCCGTTTGCAAGTATTTTGTTAAGTATTTTTGCATCAATGTTCATAAGGGAGATTGTACCGAAATTCTCTTTCTGTGTTTTTTCTTTGTGAGGTTTAGGTGTCAAGGTGACTGTGGCTTTATAGAATGAGTTTGGTAACTTTCCTACTATTTATATTTTGTTAAATAGTTTGAAGAATATTGGTGTTAGCTCTTCTTTGATGGTCTGGTAGAATTCTGCATTGAAACCATATTACTCTGGGCTTTATTTGGATGGAAGACTTTTGATGATAGCTGCTATTTTCTTAGGGGATATAGGACTATTTAGTTGATTTACCTGGTCTTGATTAAGCTTTGGTAAGTGGAATCGATCAAGAAAATTGTCCACTTCATTTAGATTTTCTTTTTTCAAATATTTATTTTTTAATTAATTACAGTTTATTCACTTTGTATATAAAGTGTATATCCCAGCTATAGCCCTACCTGGGATCCCCTCCCAATACTACCCTCCCTCTTCTTCTCCTATGCCCCTCCCCCAGTCCAATAATCGGGGAGGTCCTCTTCCCCTTCCATCTGACCCTAGTCTATCAGGTCTCATCAGGAAAGGCTTCTTTGCCTTCCTCTGTGGGCTGGTAAGACTGCTCCACTCTCAGGTGGATGTGATCAAAGAGCCTGAGCATGAGTTCCTTTCAGTGACAGTCCCTGGTGCTTTTATTGGGGAATCCTTGCAAACACTGAGCTTCCATGGGCTACTTCTGTGCATGGGTTCTAAGTTATCACCATGCATGGTCCTTGTTGGAGTATCAGTCTCAGAAAAGACCCCTGTGCCCCAATTTTTTGGGTCTGTTGCTCTCTATGTGGAGCTCCTGTTCCCTCTAGGTCTTTCTATCTCTCCCTTCTTTCATAAGATTCCCTATACTCTGCAAAAAGTTTGGCTATGAATCTCCGCCTATGTTTTTTTTTTCATTTTTTATTAATTACAGTTTATTCACTTTGTATCCCCGTTGTAGCTCCCTCCCTCCTCCCCTCCCAATCCTGCCCTTCTTCCCTCTCCTCCACCAGTACCCCTCTCCTAGTCCACTGATAGGGGAGGTCCTCCTCCCCTTCTCTCTGATCCTAGACTATCAGGTCTCATCAGAAGTGACTGCATTGTCTTCCTCTGTGGCCTGGTAAGGCTGCTCCCCCCTCAGGGGGAGGTGACCAAAGAGCCAGCCACTGAGTTCCTGTCAGAGACAGTTCCTGTCTCCATTACTAGGGAACCCACTTGGATACTGAGCTGCCATGGGCTACATCTGTGCAGGGTTCTAGATTATCTCCATGAATGGTCCTTGGTTGGAGTATCAGACTCAGAAGAAGACCCCTGTGCCCAAATTTTTTGGTTCTGTTGTTCTCCTTGTGGAGCTACTGTCCTCTCCAGGTCTTACTATCTCCCCTTGGACATCAGAAGTGGGAGAAAACAGAGAACATGACAGGAGCGTGCCACAGAGGGCCTCTGAAAGGCTCTACCATGCAGGGTATCAGGGCAGATTCAGCCTATGTTTTGATACCATATTGGGTAAAGTCTTTTAGAGGCTCACTGTGATAGGTTCCTTTCCTGTTCCCTGTTGTCTTCCTCTTCTGATGCCCATCTCACTTGCCTTTCTGAATGAAGATTGAGCATCTTACCAGGTCCTCCTTCTTGATTAACTTCCTTAGATGTACAGATTTTAGTATGATTATCCTATATTATATGTCTAATATCCATGTATAAGTGACTATATACCATGTGTATCTTTCTGTTTCTGGGATACCACACTCAGGATGATCATTTCTAGATACTACCTTTTGCCTGCAAATTTCATGATTTCTTTGTTTTTAATTGCTGAATAGTAGTCCATTTTGTAAATGTACCACAATTTCTGTATCCATTCCTGCTTTGAGGGACATCTGGTTTGTTTCAAGCTTCTGGCTATTACAGATAAAGCTGCTATGAACATGGTTGAGTAAATGTCCTTGTTGTATCTTTGAGCATATGTTGGATATATGCCTTGGTGTGGTTTAGCTGGGTCTTAAGGTAGCACTATTCTTAATTGTCTGAGAAGGTGCCAGATATATTTCCAAAGTGGTTGTACAAATTTACATTCCCACCAGCAATGGAGTAGGGTTCCTCTTTCTCCACATCCTCTCCAGCATGTGTTGTCACTTGAGTTTTTTATCTTAGTCATCAAATATGTTGCATTTAGGCTTTTATTTTCCATGTTTTTAAAATTTATTTTTTTCTTATCAGTTACATTTTATTAACTCTGTATCCCTGCAGTGTCCCGCTCCCTCATTCCCTCCTAGTCCCTCCCTCCCTCCCTCATCTCCACTGTGCCCCTTTCCAAGTCCACTGATAGGGGGGGGGACCTCCTCCCCATCCATCTGATCCTGTTTTATCAGGTATCTTCAGGACTGGCTACAAAGCCCTCCTCTGTGGCCTAACAGGACTGCTGCTCCCTTGGGGGGTGGGGAGGCCACAGAGCCAGTCATTGAGTTCCTGTTAGAAATAGTCCTTGTTCCCCTCACTTTGGGAAACCAATTGGTTACTGAGCTACCACAGGATACATCTGAGCGGAGGTTCTAGGTTATATCCATACATGGTCCTTGGTTGAATGTCAGTCTCAGAAAAGACCCTGTGCCCAGATATATTTGGTCCTTGTGGAGCTCCTATCCATTCCCCATCAGACTAACTCCCCTTCTTTTTTATGATTCCCTGTACTCTGCCAAAGGTTTGGTCATGAGTCTTTGCTCTGAAAACACTGCTGGTTAGAGTCTTTCAGATGCACTCAGTAGACTCCTGTCATACGTTCAATGCAAATTCTTTTTGAGTGAGCTCTTAGTGTTTGATTGTTATATTTCTTTTTACTCTTTTTTTTTTTTGAGCTCTTTGTGCTGTATTAGGTGTTTAGCTGGCAAAGGTTGTCTCTTTGTGGGCTTCTTAACTCAGTTGCTGTTTTCTTTAGCAGTCTAGGAAGTTTTTAGTTTTATGATATTTCACTTGTTAATAGTGGACTTAGTATTTAGGCAAGCATATTCCTATTCAGAAGTCCTTATTTATACCTTATCATTTAGGGTATTGTCTGTGCTTTTTTCTAGTACTTTCTGGGTTTGTATTTTAAGTATTTGATCCATTTGAAGTTAGTTTTGTGGAAGGTGATATATATGGGTTTAAAAATATATATATATGGTTTTAAATTCTGTCTGACCACACACACATATGCATAAGGAGAAAGATGGCAAAATGTAAAACTTTAATTTTGGTTCAAGTTGGCTGAAATTAGTTTGTGTCATTCACTTCATTTCTTTAGTGATTGTGCCTAACATTTTGTTCATTTAAAAAAACATGACATATTTAAATGTTTATCTGCCATTTTATTTTCCTCTACAGACAATTCTCTGTTTAGCTCCATACCCTATTTTCTAATTGGTTGCTTGAGTTGTTGCTTTTTAACTTTTTTAGTTTTTTATATGTTCTGGATATCATCCCTCTGTCAGATATAAGGTTGGTGATGATCCTTTCCCAGTCTGTAGGCTGTCACTTTGTTCTGACAACAGTGTCTTTTTCAGAGGGAATTAGAGAGAGGGCTACAGCTAGGATACAAAGTAAATAAACTGTAACTAATATAAAAAATAAAGATTTAATTAAGAAAACCTGACATTTTGAAAATTATATGTATATCATATATAGATAGATAGATAGATAGATATAGATATAGATATTATACACATACACACACACATAAAAGTTATATTACAATTTGAAAAGTCACATGCAACCAATTGGCCAATTATTGTAGTAAGAATCAACTTTTTATTACTTCTTATTTTTGGAGAATATAATTACATGATTTCCTTCTTCCCTATAAACCATTCCATATATCACTCTTACCTTTTTCAAATTAAAGGTCCTTTTTCATTAATTTTGTTAGATATCTATCTATCTATCTATCTATCTATCTATCTATCTATCTATCTACCTATCATCTCTCTTTCTTTCTGTCTCTCTCTTCCTAAATACAACCTGCTCAGTCTGCTTGTATGTATATTTTCAGCACTGACTATTTGGTATCAATTTGTGTGCTCTTCTCTAGTGAATACTCTCCCAACTAAGCATTCCTAAGTTGCCTGTAGTTCTTACAGGGTTGCCTATAGGGTTGAGGCCTTGTGGTCTTTCTTCAGCTATCATTAGCCTGTCTATTGTTTTTATTCTTGTTCAGCTTGTGTTCATGCAGTCATGAGACATCATTGGCATAGCTTCTGAGCACACCACACACTAGCCTCATAACAAACTCCTGATCCTCTGCTCTTACAATATTTCTGATCATTCTTAGCTTTAGGTGAGTGTTATTTTTTTTATTTTTTTTTTTTGTAGAGGTTTCATTGGGACTTGGCTTGACAACTCTGAGTTTAGATTGGTTGTATTTTTCTCTTGTGCTTTCCATCTGTTGCAAAGACTCCAATAGTTGAAAATTTTTATGATGTTTGATGTGTTTTTCCATGAGTATATTATAGAATGAGTAAATAAAGTAGAACCCAAAAATCTGGGCCCAGGGTTCTTTTCTGAAACTGAAACTCCAAATAAGGACTATGTATGGAGATAACCTAGAACCTTTGCACAGATGTAGACTATGGCAGCTCGGTGTGCTAGTGGGTTTCCCAGTAAGGGGAATGGTGCGGCTACTTTGATTCTGTGTTTGCTGGGTGCAGCTCTCTTGAAGAACCAGGGAGCCCTGCTGGTTCTAACTAAACTAACAAAACCCTGCTGTTTTGTTAGTTTCGTTAGGGTGACAAGTTATGCCTTGTAGCAACTTCTGGGGATGATCCAGTGGATCCCAGGCTTTTGTAGGTTTAAGGATGTAGCTCTGTGCCTCAGTACCCAAGTGGTAATCAGTGGTGAGTTAGTGAAACACGCAGTCATGTGGAAGGAGACTAGAGCCTAGAGCCTGCAGGAACCCAGGAACTTTTCTTGGGAATAGCTGGATGCCCTGTGGTAGGACCTTCTTTTTCCCTTATTGTGGGATTTTATCCTGAAAAGGAATCCCAGTGTCTGGTGTTTTGAGTCCCACAGTTGTGTCTGAGATTGTGAGTAGGGCTTGCAGGCTTGTGTCTCTGTGCTGGCAGCTGAGTGTCTGCTGGAGCCAGGACATTTTCCAGGAATTCTCTGAGTGGCATGTGGTCCATGGGCCCTATTTTATTTGTCTCCATTGGGTTTTCTCTCAACTGAAAAACCCAGTCGTTGGTGTTGTGAGGCCCAACTTCAGTCTGGGATGGTGATCAGAGCATGAAGACCTGTGGCTCTGTGCTCGTTAAGGAGTACCTGATGGGACACGGGATATCTTCCTGGGTTTAGCTGGTGATCTGTAAGTGGGCCTGATTGTTTCCCACTCTCTGGGATTTCCTCTCACCTGGGAAACAGAATTGCTGATGTTTTGGGGCCCATAGATCTGTCTGTTGGTCGCCAGGCAGTCACTGCTGTCCTGCTCTTCAGACACAGTGTCTTATAGGTGCCACCATCTTGCACCAACAATCTCCTTTGGTCTTTTTACAAAAATTAAATTACTTTTTACTGATTAAAATCTACTCATTTTGTCTGCCAGCTATAGCCTCCTCCCTCATCCCCTCCCAATCCCACATTCCCTTTCTGATCTCCTCCCATGCCCCTCCCCAAGTCCACTAATAGGAGAGGTCCTCCTCTTCCTTCTGACCCTAGCCTATCAGGTTTCGTGAGGACTGGTTGCATTGTCTTCCTCTCTGGACCGGTAGGGCTGCTCCCCCATCAAGAGGAGGTGATCAAAGAGCCAGCCCCCGAGTTCATGCCAGACACAGTCCCTGTTCCCCTTACTAGAGAACCCACTTTGATAATGAGCTGCCATGGGCTACATCTGAGCAGGGGTTCTAGGTTATATCCATGAATGGTCCTTGGTTGGAGTATCAGTCTCAGAAAAGACCACTGTGCCCAGATATTTTGGTTCTTTTGCTCTCCTTGTGAAGCTCCTGTTCCCTCCAGGTCTTGCTATCTCCCCCTTCTTTCATAAGATTTCCTGCACTCTGCCCAAAGTTTGGTTATGATTCTCAACATCTGCTTTGATATACTGCTAGGTAGAGTCTTTCAGAGGCCCTCTGTGGTAGTCTCCTGCCCTGTTCACAGTGTTCTCCTTCTTCAAATGTGCATCCTGTTTGTTTTTTTGAGTGAGGATTGATCATCTTACCAAGGGTCCTCCTTCTTGATTAGCTTCTTTAAGTGTACTCTATCAATAGACATCTACTGCCAATTTATCATCTTACAAGAACAACAGCTACTATGAGTTAATATTTGCAATAGTCATGTCATGTTCAGACTGCAGCATCATTTTTTACTCAGCTATAAAGTAAAATGAGATCATGAAATTTTAAAATGAGTGGATGAAATGAAAAAAAAAGTTATGCTGACTCCATCAAGATTCCAGAAGATATACCCAACATGTATTCTCACATATGAGGGTCCTAGGTTCAAAACTTCTATATTCTGTGTTATCTGGAAGTACATGTAGCATCTAGGAGACTAGAAATGGGCTTTGGTGGGGCATCTATTTAGGGAAGAAGATTAACATATAGATTAAATGAAAGTAGAAAAAGACTATGGTAGAGGCAGAAGGAACCAATTTATTAGAAGGAAGCAATGGGGAAATGAAGGGACAGACATAGGACTACCCCAAGCAAAATATAGATAAAGAAGCTACTTGTAAGTCTGTGATTTTGCAATTAAAGTTAAAAATATGAGGATATAATATAACACATGTGATTTTAAAAAATCAAGGATGGGGAAATCCTGGGAGATAAATGTTTAAGTGGAAATCTTAAGTTTAAGATTAATGTTTAAGAAAAGAAGTATTAAGGAAAGGAGTGGTAGGGATGGGTCATCGAAAACATTAACCCTAATAGTTTGCACATTAATTAAAATATATGTAAAATTGGAGTTTTCAAGTGTTATCCCAATTTAGTGAGCAAGAGTGCTGTCAGAAGACATGGGGTATTAAACAAGAATCTCAGTGCCAGGAATGGGTTACCTCACTAGAAATCTGTGAACTGTCCCAGACTGTGCCTGCACACCAAATATCTGATAGAAACTCAGACCTGGCTTAAAGTGTCTGGTAGGACTGTAAACTGTAGCTCAGCTGTCTCTGAGTCACCAGATCCCCTGTATTTGCAACCTGAGCTTCCCCCCCACTGCTGCTTCCACTTGAGGCACCAGTGCCACCTCTGCTACCACCTGAAACACCTGAGCCCTACCCTTTAAGACACCCACCCCATGAGTGCCTTGTCTTCTGAAATATACACCCCAGCATGGCTGCATCTAAAATACCAGTACCCATTTGTGTTATCCTGGACCACTCTTGTTATCATGAATACTACTCCACACACCAGATACAGGCAGATCCAGTCATAGGTCCAAGATCAAGAAACAAAGAACCAAGGCTATTGACACCCAGATGACTAAATTGCAGTGTAAAAACACAATTCACAAAACCTAGGACATCATGGCTCCATCAGAAACCCTAAAAAAAGCAATGGATGTTCTAACGCAGTTGAAACACAGGAAAATGAGTTAATATCTATGATTGTGCAGTTATCAGAGGCATATAAATGAGAAACAAACAAATGTCTCAAAGAGATACAAAAAATACACCCAAACAAATATAGGGTGCCCTGACCCGCTGGGCTTCAATGGGGTTCCTAAGGAGGAGATTGGAAGGAATGGGGGAGGGGAGGAACAAGAAGCGCAGGAATGAAAGCCAAGTCTGTTCATCTGATCAAGGCTTCTGTTTATTAGAAATTTTTACCTAACTTATATAGGGAGAAGGTAGGAAAGGGGGGAAGATTAATTTACTGCTGCAGGAGATAGGAAGAGTACTTTCATGGGTTAAATATTGCACCTGCAAGATACTGTAAGGATATTTTCTTAAGCTATCTCACAGACGCTCTAAAACTAACAGACGATGTCCTCACAATCTATCACCCATGATTTCGGGTCTGAGGTAACTCTTCAACTAAATAGCTTTAGGTCTCCACTAAATGACCTTTGCTCACTACTTGGCTTTGGCTTCAGTAGATACCTTTGTCTCCACTAGATAGCTTTGGCTCACTGTTTGACTTTGGCTTCAGTAGACAGCTTTGGCTCCCGGCATCAGGCCATCAAGAATATACAGGAAACCAAAATCAAACAGGTGCAGGAAATGTATAAAACAGTTCATGAACTGAAAAAAAAAAATTAGAATAAGTAAAGAAAAGAAACCAGAAAACCCTGGACATGGAAAACTTAGAGAAGAGATCAGGAACTACAGAGGCAAACATTAAAAACAGAATACAAAAGATAGGTGAGAGAATTTCAGGTGTTGAAGATACAACTAAGAAATCGACCCATCTCTCAAAGAAAACATTAAGTCAGGAAACTTCCTTACAGAAAACATACAAAAAACAAAACAAAACAAAAAAAACAGAAAAACAATGACACCATGAAAAGACATAAAAAAGATGAAAAAGAAGATTCCAGACTCCATGTTCAAGAAAATATTTTCAAGAAAGTTATATAAGAAAATTTCCTTAACCTACTAAAAAGAGATGCATACAAAAAGCTTACAGAACATAAACACAGGAGGCTTACAGAACACCAAACAAACTAGACCAGAAGAGAAATTCCTCCCACCACATAATAATAAAAACACTAAATCTACAGAACAAAGAAAGGATGGATATTAAAATTTCAATGGATAAAGGTTAAGTGATATATAAAGGTACAGTTATCAGAATGATATGTAATTTCTAAATAGAGAATGGGAAAAGCTGAAGGTCCTGGGCAGATGTCATGAAGACACTAACAGACCACAGATGCCAACCCAGACACTATACCCAGCAAAACTTTGAATTGCCATAGATGGAGAAAACAAGATATTCCATCACAAACTAAATTTAAACAATATCTATGAACCAATACAGCTCTACAGAAGATATTATCAAGAAAATCTCCAATCCAACGAGGTCAGCTGCACCCAAGGAAACACAGGATATAGATAACTTTACAACTGCAAAGCCAAAAGCAAACAAGCAAATTAACATACTCTCACCACCAACTCCACAATAAAAGGAAGTAACACTCTTTGGTCACTAATATCTAGCAACATCAATAGAATCAACTCTTCAATAAAAAGGCATAGGCTAACAGAATGGTTGCAGAAACAGGACCCAAATTCTGCTGCATTCAGGAAACACAGATAGATAACAAAGATCGATACTACTACCTCAGACTAAAGGGCTGGAAAAAGCTTTGCCCAGCAAATGGGCCCAAGAAGCAAGTTGGAGTTGTCATGCTAATATCTAATAAAATAGACTTTCAACTAAAATTAATCAAAAGAGATGGAGAAGAACAGTTCGTTGTCATCAAAAGAAAAATGCACCAAGAGTACATCAAAATCCTGAACATCTTTGCCACTAATACGCCAGCACCCACATTTGGAAAAGGAACATTTTCCTCTCTGTCCAAGAATCAGTAAGCCTTTAGTAACTGAACTAGACTTGAAAGTCTAGAAGAGCATTCAAGGGCCAATGTCTTCTTTAATCTTTTGTGGGAGAAACTACTTTGAGTCAAGATTAAATAATTATTTTCCACTACTTTTGCCTATCTTGATAGCGTGATTTTAAGTTGATTTGACACAAAATATTCTCATTTTTATGACTGTGTTCCTTAGCAGAATAAGCAGTTTGGAAATAATGAAACATTGTTTCTTTTCATATTAATCATCCATATTCTTTAAATAGATAATCTTTAAATTCCAGTAATATTACCTTACTGAACTTCTGATATTACCTATGAATAAATGTTACATATATATAAAATTTGTTTTTGTCTGTGTTATTTAGTAAAACTGAAAGTACTCACAGAAATCACAAAGAATTATGTTACAATAGACCTAAGCAGTGTAGGCTCACATCAAATTTTTGGCCTTTATTGAATAAGTAAACAATGACACTGATGCACATTCACATGTTTAAAGCCTACAGACTCCATGTGTTCTGCATATGGACAGAACACACATGGGTTGAAGCAGAGCCCCAGAGAATATCTGTCTGCTTACCCTGCTTGTCATCTTATCCTTGTTTAAATATTAACTGTCCGGCCTATAATCATTACACATAATGTTGGGTTATGTAAAAGCAATCTTCTTTCAATATTATGCTGCACAACCCTAGCTATATCCAATACTGATCAGTTTTTATGTCAAATTGACATAAACTAGAATCATCTCAGGACAAACCCCAAATGAGAAAAAGCCTTAGTACTACTTGGTGTTGGGCAAGCCTGTAGGGAATTTTCGTAATTAGCAATTGATAGGGGAATATCTAGTCCATTTTTGTAGGTTATGCCAGCCTCTGATAGTGACTCTGAGTCCCACAACAGAGTAACCGGAGCAAGCCATGAGAAGGAATCCAGTAAGCAGCACTCCTCCATGGCCTGTGCTAAGCTTCTGCCTCTGGGTTCATTCTTTGTTTGAATCCCAGCCCTGACTTCCCTCAATGAAGGACGGTTACCTGGAACTATATGAAGAATAAATTTTCTCATCCTTTTTGAGTTGCTTTTGGTCATGATGTTTTTTCATAGCAATGGTAATCCTAAATAAGACACACTTTTACCCTCCTCTTTCTCTCTGTTCCATGTTTCATTTACCACGAGCTTGCTTCCCTCTCTGAGTTCCCCTTCTATAATCCCACTACGAATGTATTCATGTTTATAGAACTATGTTTAAAAATATTAGACTTATAAATGAGCGGCTACATGTAATAGTTTGTTATTATGCCATATGTCCACCTCTGCCCCTTTCTCATGGATCACAAACCGCTCTGAATTCTCCCTATCTGCTCTCAAATGTAGAGGCCTGGAAACTGCACTCTTTACTTTTTACAAGAGAAACAAAGGTTCTTAACCAATGATCTGGCACTCGAGTCTCGAACGTTTCTGTTTTAAGGTTTATCCTCCTTCATCTTCTTTA
>REGO01002027.1:0-11857 GCA_010120015.1 Rhombomys opimus | reverse complement strand
AACTTGTCCTTTTAACTCCCCCCCTTTCTTCTTCCAGAAGACTCCCTGAATTCTGCCCAAAGTTTAGCTCTCAGTCTCAGTACATGCTTTTATCCCCTAGAGTGAATCCTTTCATCCTGTTTCTTCTCTTCCAACACTTCTAGTGTACAGTCTGTTTGCTTTCTGAATGAGATTTAAATATCTTCCTTAGGGTCCTCTTTAGTTTTTTACTTCGTTAGGTCTGTAGGTGGTTGTCCTATATTATAGGACTAATATCCACCTATTTGTTCAACCATGTCCATAGCAGGTTTATTTGTAATAGCCAGAATCTGGAAACAAACTAGATGTCCCTCAATGAGGAAAGGATACAGAAATTGTGGTAGATCTACACAATGGAATACTACTCAGCTACTAAAAACATGGAAATCATAAAATTTGAAGGCAAATGGATGGAAGTAGAAGAGATCATCCTGAGGGAGGTATCCCCAAAACAGAAAAACCACCATGGTATACACTCAAAAACTACTCTTAATCCTAGAGAAGATAAAAAAATTCTAGTAATTAAAACTTAATATTCAATTTTACAATGGCCATGATTTAGAAACAATTATAGGATAGAAGAAATAGAGAAATACACAAAAATGCAGTAAACTGCTTAAGCTTTTATCCTACCACAGAATATTTTGCTTAACACTTTTCATTCTAAATGTATTCAGTTGTTCAAACATAAGAAGTAAATTAAAAAGTAATTCACTTCAGTTCAAGCATAAGAAGTAAATTAAAAGAAGTAATCATAAAATCCAAATCTTAAAATAATTATCAGCATATATGTATCACAAGACACAACAGCTAACTTATTATAAATATAGTCATCTGTTATGTGGGTTATATCAGTTAAATAATAAGAATAAATAAGTAATTTGGAATCTCTTCTTAGAATAGTTATAAATATATATGATCAGGAAGTTGTCTCCTGTGCCAATGAGTTCTAAGCTCTTCCCCACTTTTTCTTCTAACTGATTTAGTGTGTCTGGTTTTATGCTGAGGTCTTTGATCCACTTGGACTTAAGTTTTGTGCAGGGTGATAAATATGGATCTATTTGCATTTTCTGCATGTAGACATCTAGTTATAACAGCACCATTTGTTGAAGATGCTATCTTTTTTCCACTGTATGGTTTTGGCTTCTTTGTCAAAAATCAAGTATTCATAGGTGTGTGGGTTTATTTCTGGGTCTTGTATTTGGTACCATTGAAACAACATTCTGTTTCTATGCCAGTACCATCCAGTTTTTACTATTATTGCTCTTTAGTACAGCTTGAGATTAGTGATGGACATACTTCCAGAAGATTTGTTATACAGAATTGTTTAGGAAATTCTGGGTTTTTTGTTTTTCTATATGAAGTTGAAAATTTTTTTTAAGGTCTGTAAAGAATTATGTTAGTATTTTGATGGTAATGGCATTGAATCTGTAGATTGCTTTTGGGAGGATAGCCATTTTCACTATGTTAATCCTACTGATCCATGAACACAGGAGATCTTTCCATCTTCAGAAATTGTGGTACATTTACACAGTGGAATACCACTCAGCAATTAAAAACAAGAAAATCATGAAATTTGCAGCAAATGGTGGAATCTAGAAAAGATCATCCTGAGTGAGGTATCCCAGAAGCAGAAAGGCAAAAACGTTATATACTCACTTAGTAATGGATACTAGACCTATTATATGTAATAAACATACTCAAATCTGTTCATGTAAAGAAGCTGAGCAAGAAGGAGGTCCCTGGGTAAGATGATCAATCCTCACTCATAAAGACAAACAGGTGGACATTGGGAGAAGGAGAAAACAGGAAACAGGACAGGAGCCTACCACAGAGGGCCTCTGAAAGACTCTACCCAGCAGTGTATCAAAGCAGATACTGAGAGACTTAACGAAACCTTGGGCAGAGTACAGGGAAGCAATGTAAAAAGGGGGTGATATTGGGACCTAGAGAGGACACTACCTCTACAAAGAAAGCAACAGAACCAAAATATCTGGGAGAAGGGGTCTTTTTCTGAGACTGATACCCCAACCAAGGACCAAGGTCCATTCATGGATATAACCTAGCATCCCTGCTCTGATGAAGCCCAGGGCAGCTCAGTATCCAAGTGGGTTCCCTAGGAAGGGGAACAAGGACTCTCTCTGACATGAAGTCAGTTGCTAGCTCTTTGACTCCCACCACCCCCAAGGTGGTGCAGCCTTGCCATGCCACTGAGGAGGACAGTGCTATCAGTCCTGGTGAGACCTCATAAGCTAGGGTCAGATGGAAGTTCAGGTGGACCTACCCTATCAGTGGACTTGGAGAGGGGAATGCGAGGAGATGAGGGAGAAAGGATAGGATTGGGAGGGAATGAGAGAGGGTGCTACAGTTGGGATACAAAGTGAATAATCTGTAATTAATATAAAAAATAAAAAAAATAATTAAAAAGAAAAATAAATAGATATGAATCATAAAATTCAAGCTACTGAAGAGAATATATTTTTCATTAAATATCATGGGTTTTTTTTTTTCATTTTATAGTCATCTGCAATATGGTGAAAATACATATCTATTTTTTTTAACATTGCATTTAAGTTCACATAAAAATAAAGAATATGGAATTGAGTTTGAGAATTTTGGAACATTTGTCCTCAATTGGATGTTGACATTAACCAGCTCTCCTTCAGCTCAGGGATACATGTAAAAGAAGAATGGAACAATTACAAGAGCCAGAGGTGCCTGACGATTCCAAAGGGACTGTCTCCCAGACTGAGCAGAACTGATACAGATATGATTTTTTTGAAACTTTGACGGCATGCAGAGGACTCACAGGTTCAGGCCAGGTGATGTCCGATCCCTGAGAGCTGGGGTGAACACTGTGTCTCATCCCTAAACACAAGCTAGGGGACAGGTACATGCTTTTAAAGAAAAATGAAAGAAGCTAGTTTTCTCCAATGGTGTGTCCCTGCATGTATCAGTCCCGGGCAGGCCTCATGGCCAGGAGTAATTGTCCAACAAAAGCAAACTCTACTTTTGTTTGTTTGTTTGTTTTAGGGGCTTTATCTTTGTGGGTTTTTTTTTTTGGGGGGGGTGGCTTTGTTTCGTTTCATTAAAACATTTTTGTGGTGGTGTTTGATTTTGGTTTTTGTTTATTTGCTTTCTTTTTATTTGTTTTAAAAGAGAAATAAAAAAAAACATGATGTTGGGTAGGTAGGAAGATATGAAGTGTCTGGGAGGGGATGTGGGAGGGAAAAACATGATCAAAATACATTGAGTGAAAAAAAAAATGACTAAGTATTCTACACCCGCCATGTATTTAGGAGTGATGCTAATTAGGACAGGGCTCTGTGCTCAAACAATAGAAAGCAACAGAAATTCCACCAAAAATTAAAAATGTCGATAATGTATGATCCACTAATCTCACTGATAAGTATTTAATCAAAGTGAACAAAATCTCTCTGTGAAATGCTCATGGCCTATTGGTGCAATGCTCTGAATCTACAGGAAGTGGACACAATCCATATCTCCACCCACTGCCAAAGGATAAGGAAGGTATGGGTGCAATGCAGAGTGATGCCATTTGGCCAGATGTAAGAATAAAATTTTGTCATTCTCAGCAGGAAGAGCAACAGAACATTGCAAGACCCCAGCCTCACCAACACAGAAACATTCAGAGCTGCATAATAGGATTCATAAGTAAGCTATATATTTTTCAGAAACTGGTCCTTTACTGGTGGTTTGCAGAAGCTGGGAAAGCCAAGCAGTTATCAGAGATAGAAATTAAAAATAAATAAAATGCAGGTGAGCATGTCAATGCATGTGTATCATATATGGACGACATAGTCAACCAGAAAACCTTTTCTTTTTTTCCCTCTTTTTCAATTTATTTTTATTTTTATTAATTACAGTTTATTCATTTTGTATCCTCCCTGTACCTCCCTCCCTCCTCCCCTCCCAATCCTACACTCCCTCTTCCCCACCCTTGTCCCTCTCCCAGTCTGCTGAAAAGGGAGGTCCTCCTCTCCTTCCTGCTATTCTTAGTCTATCAGATATCATCAGGAGCAGCTGCATTGTCTTCTTCTGTGGCCTGGTAAGGGTGCTCCCCCCTCAGGGGAAGGTGATCAAAGAGCAGGCCAGTCTTATCACATATTAAAATGAATCCTTAAACCTATATTAATTACTGTTAGTAAAAGACTGTGTGTGTATTATTTTTCTATAAACTTATCTTTGTTATTTTTAGGGACAGAATGAAATTTTGACATTGCTTTAAAAATAAGTCAGCATATATTTAGATAGAGCCCAAATGCAGCTTTTTTGCATAGTGTCCATATAAACCTTTATACCTGCTTAGAATAGACATTTTGGATTACTTGGGATAAAGAATCTATTTTTACAAGTAACTATTAATCTCTTGATGATGGCTCCCACTTTTCTGCTAGGATCATCCTTCTGTTTTATTTGTGGTTTCATTTCCCTGTCATTCAAGAAATCACATTATTTTACTTAACACTTTCAAGGGCTTGTTAATTTATTTATCAGACTTTCATCCTCCCAAGTAAGCCACATTATTAACTTTTCATCTAATTACAGATGAATGTCTATTCTTGCAGATTATTCTACTGATTCAAAATACAATATACAAGAAAATCTCAAATGAAGAGCCAAGTGTCCAGAGCTGAAAAGAAATTCATTGATGATTGTAGGCACAGCAAAGTATGCTCAGTCTCCTAACTGAAGAGCTGGAAGATCATGTAAGCAATAGTAGTACAATATATAGAGAGAGTGCTTTTCCAAACTCTTGTTACTGCAAGTATTGGATATGAAAGATTTTCTTTTTAGTTAGTGAATCAACTATGCATACAGAATAAATAAATTGTCATTTTTAAGTAAAAAGCTTGAAAATATGACATGAAATAAATTATTATTAACCATTACATATGTGGAAAATATTAATATATGTATACTCATCCTTATAAATAAGAATTCTTTATGTAGATATATTTTTTGATAGAGTAAACAGTATATCATTTCATAGAGTTACAGTTCTTATTGCCTGTTAAGATGTCACATGTATCTAGATCACAATAAAATACCATTTACCTGGAGTGAGAATGGCTCTGCATGTTAAGTGTTTTATTGTTCAAAGATTAGGAAACAAATCTGAATCCCCAGTACCCACAGCAAAGCCAAATGCAGTGCTGTATATGAGTAATTCTAGTGATTGGAGTGAATAGATCAAAACGTGGAGACTTGAGGGTTCCTGTGGTTCCCTTACTGTTCAGGTTAGGTAAAGTGGTGGTCCCCAGATACAGAAAGAGTGACTCAGCCTCAAAAGGAAGCTGGAGAAGAATAAAGAAAGATATATGATGTAAACTTCTGCTCTCTACATGAGCACGTGGTAGACAAACTGGAACACAATGAGAAAATACCCCAAACACACATACACACACACACACACACACACACTAATATTTGTCTTTCCCCCCCCAAAAAAAAAATTGCCTTAAACTAAGTCAAATGCTTTGGCACCCATGTGGGGTCACGAGATCACCCACCAGAACCTGTCCTCAATTTACTCAGGACAGTTTATGTTAACAGGGCTATGTGTGTCATACAGATAACATTGGTTATGATCACATTACACTGAAACTTGTTTTGTTCTGAGTGGATGGGAGGTGGCAGAGATATAATGTGCAATCTGTCAGTTTTCTTGGTTTAAAAATGCTGCTCAGATAAACAGAAGCACAGTGCCAGAAATACTTAAAGAAATGATGCTAAAAAATTGTCACTACTAGTTATTCAAAGCATTATTATGTCCTAACATTAGTAGAAATTCTAAATCAATGAAAATAGCAGTGTCAAAATGTTATGTTTTATCTTTCTTTTTCTCAAAGATATTTCAAAAGCCTGAATGTTCTTCTGTTTGTCTTGGCATTGCATCATCTCACCTGATCCCATGTTGTTGCTGTAAAGCTTAGAAAGAGTAGTCAGGATTATTTGGAATTGGTTTAGGTAGATAGTAAACCTATGCCACTGGCTCTCTTTCAAGCCTGTGCCTGCTCATCCAGTGAAGGCAGCCTGGTCCCTGATTCCTCAAAACCTTGTTTCAATTTTCTGTCTAGCAACACAAGTTTTCGAGCTCATAAGTTGGAGACATGAAATATAGATATTATGCAAAAATAGAGAACTGACAAACTAATGTGTGTGCTATACGAAATGTAATTATGTATCCCAGGTTTCATTAGAGATGCACTCCAAGGAAATAAAGAAAAAAAAGGAAAGAGAATAGAAAAAATGTTCAGATAACAGTCCTCATATAATAAAGGAACTAGAAATGACTATTACCATTAATTGTTATACTGAGAAAGAAATCTTATTCAATTCTTAAACTACTTTGAATGGAATGAATGAAAATAGTTTGAAACTAACTATTTGCATTTTAAGACCTTTGGTCTTGTGTCATAGCATGACCTTATTCAATAGAAGATATTGAGTGAATGAATGGATGATGACATTTGCCTGTGGCTTACATTAAAAATTACAATTGTATTTTTCTGTACAATCATAGTAGAAATTGAAATAATGAAAAAATAATAACTTTAATGTATTGTGCAATGCTGTCAGTGAAAATATTTCTTTCTAGTATTTCTTTTTTACTTACTGTCTTTAAACACAATAGCATGTATCTAGAAGGCTCCACTTTGAACTGAGTATTGACTGTTTCTATATTGAAACAGTTCTGTTCATATTACAGCTGAGGTTCTTCCATGATAGTTCATGAAGTACACAAGAATATTAGAGCTAAGTTATTTCTTAAATATCTGCCCCATTGTTTATAACAGATAGAGTCAGAGTTTTTCCTGAACTCTCTCAATAAACTCGAAGAATCAGTATAATATTCTAATAAACATGTATATGTGAAACATTATATGTTGAAATACCAATTCTCTTTTTTTCATTTCACTACACAAGGTGATAGAAACCTGGAGTTCAATGACCTTAAGATGCCAAGCGTGCTTTTAGTTTTATGTACATACTAATATAGTCATAATGTGCAGTTTTCAACTTTTTTAGAAGATTTTGCTTTGCAAATGCATCATGTGGTTGTGTACATGAGGTAAATAAAAAACCAAACTATGATTAATTTCCATAAATAGTTATTTCCACAAAGTACCATTCTAGAGTATAGAAAATAAACTGGGTGCTAGCTCACCCAAGCCAAGCTAAAAGAGGAAAATAGAAACAATGCAAAACTGAAAGTTCAAAGTGTTCATGGATACTGCTTCAGTTTTCATATTCCGGACCTTTGTTTTCATTTGAATTAAATCCCCAGCTTTGCTGAGTGACTGGAGATCTAATTAAATCTGCTACATGTCAATGAACGGTCCATTATATTGACACTGTGATACTATCAAAGAGAAAACATCAGAGTTTGCAGAACATAGACTTTTGAAAAAGATAATTGTCTTCCATTTAAATGCACAAAGATATTGTGCTTTCTAAAACAACCTGTGAGCAGCCCAGGCCACGATCTCACCATGGTCTCCTCATATCTGCCTGTCCCTCACTGCCATTGAGTCTCCAGTTTCACCTTTCTCTGCACTGTGTGATCTCCTCAGCTTCATTTCTCTTCCATCTCTCCAAAGCATACTTTATCTTTCCCATCTTTCCTGCACACATTTGTTCATCGTAGAAGTGCTCAGAGCAGAACTTGAGTGTCTTTTGTCAATATCCAGTTTTTTTCAAATGAATTCATAAAATTAAATCAACATAACAATTTAGTGTTTCTACTTCGGATCTATGATTTTACACTAGTTTCAAATCTGCCTCCATTTGCATATATATATTTTCTCTCTGTCCATCCTTTCTTCTTTTCCTTTAATTATTGCCCACTCCTATATTGGACACCATTTCCCGTCATCACTTTCTTCTTTTAGTATTACATCTCTCTTTCTTGATCTTTACCTTTTCTGTTCAACTCTAGCTTATGCTGCTCTTATGCTGTGGTACTTTGTTGAATTGAAGCTATTTCCGCATTATAGAGGTGTCATTTAATATTTTATATGCAACTTATTTTGTATTTTTCATTGTTATTTATAGCAATTCTTAGTATTAATGTAGATTTCTTTGCTTTTATAGAAGAGATGATAGAGATTCAAAATGTACACATTTAAAACGAAGAATTGTAGTAGTGCCTTCCGAGTATTTAGGTAAAAAGTGATGCTAAATAAAGATAGTTTTGTAACAATATTTCCGTGAGAAACTGTGTGTGGCCTCACCTCTAAATCCATGTTCAAAATGAAGCATATTTTTTGGGTAAAAATAACTGTAGCAAGCTGTAAATCTATCCTGTAATACTGCTTTTAGCATAAGAAACCACTGTGTTTGACACAAACCAGTAGCAGGATGCAATGGGTGATATGGGGTTTGTATTTCACCCCTTATTTCTCAGAGAGAAGTAGTCAACCACAAGAGAGCCATAACCTCTGGCATCTAAAGTATGAGGCAGTAGAATTTTATCATTTAGAATACGGATCTGAAACTAAAACATGATATGCAATTCATTAAAAATGAAAGGTTTAAAACTAACTCTATAACTTATTCTTGTCACCATGCTAAGATGCCTCCTAACATGCAAAGAGAAAATTATCCCATATGTATAAAGCTCATTGTTTGTTGGATTGAAGGCAAGAATGTAAGGTCATTAGATAGAAATGTTGAGGAATACTTACGTCCGAGACTACCCAGAATTATACCTCTCAATAAGAGATAGATTAGAACTAAAGCTGCAGACTAGTCAGATACATACATCCTACTGACCCAGACAAGTTCAAAGCATATTAATTAAATATTCTAAGACAATGATTTATCTGAGAGAGAATAAGAGCGAGGAAAATATCTTCAAGCACATTGGCTTTAATATTTTTAAATGATTAGCTCTGTATTGTTCACCTTCTGTGATTAACATTTCTGTCATTCAGAAATGAATGCCAGTGTACAAATTAAATTCATGAAAAAAAAAAAATACCTGTCAGCGTGTACACCTGAACTTAAGGTTTGAAAATGAGGTATAACTACCCTCTAATCTGAGTTTGGCAATAAAATGCTTGCTAATTTGCTTTACATCTTGCTGTGTAAATTCATGTTGGGGGAGAAGGCTGCTTTTCTTCTGTATATTTTGTTAAGTGCTGATTAGATGCTTTTTTTCCGTTTAACCTTAGCAATCCTTATCATTCCAACTCCAGTGTTCTTTGTATGTCTGTGGCGAGATGCAGTAATATTTTTCTATCACTGTGTGGCCTAGTGAAGAACTAAATCGTATTATCTCTAACAGAGAAAATCACTTCCTTATTGAGGTTAGATCTGAAAACAGATCTCACAAGGCAGCAGAGCTTGGCTTCGGTGTCTTCAGAAAGCACTTCTGAACCATTTTCCTCTGATTTTTCTAGCCAATATAATTTCTATTCAAGAGAAAACTGGTCTAGCTTTCCATTTTTGCAGTTACCAAATGTGGTTTATTTCTATAATATCTAAAAGAAGATAACTTATTTTATGAGAAAGAGTACTTTGGATAAACTTTCACATGGTCTTCTGTATATAACTTTTAAATGACTAGAAGACTATAGTTTAAAGGCATGAGATATAAATATTTTTATTTGAAGACACAATGCATTTAATTCAGTAAACATTAAACTCTGTCTTCTTTATGAAAAAAGGTTGAATTTATGAAAATATAATTAGGCAATTTATTCTTTTGAATAATTTAGATTATGTTCCTTCAAACACAGACAATTTAATTTGAAGTCTGAAATGTTATTCCTAAAACTCAGAGTATAAAAGAAGTCAAATGAAAAAATATGCATGATTTTTTGTTAAATAATTACAGAAAGTGTATGAATAACAACTGCTTGTTATCTTAACTGAAACTTGCAGGAGAATACCTTGAATGACCCTGTTGCTGCAAGCGTGTTCTCAGATATCCTGTGATACATCTGTAGTGTCTATTTAAACAAATCTTGTGATTTATTTACAAAATTCTGGAAGTTTTGAGTCCAGTGTCTTGTCTAATTATGTAAAATTGCTTTTATTTTCTAGATGTCTCCTGTCATCTCGGGGGCTTACTGCTGAATAAGCTCACCTCTTTATAGTTCTTTCTGCACTCGGGCTGGCTTACACAACTCAGCTCATCTGGCTCAAACTCCTCATCAAGCTGACTGATTCATTCTGGCTTTACTCAGCTCTCACTGAATTGCCTTCCTTGGCTTCAAACTAACTTTGGCAATTTGTTTTAATCTTCTGGCTCCTTATTATTCTCTGGCTTCAGCTGTGTGTGCATGAACACATAAAGGAACTCAGTCCCAATTGACTGCCAGCTGACTGACCTCGTCTCAGTGTAACTCAACTTTACTGTCTTCTCTATTGAATGCCCTACTCTACTCAGCTATACAGTCTTCTCTACTCACTTTCTATCCTGTACTTTATTCTTCTCTCTCAGCTCTACTGCACTGCTCTTACGTAGCTTCTCTTTCCTGTTTGTTCTTGTGAGAGTTGGGAATATTTTATCTCTGAATCGTTTCCTCAAATCTTTCTCTCATTCATTAAGTTCTCTGCTCCTCAATTACCTGTCAGTTTCAAACATGGTTATTTCCTTCTACAAATGAACATTACCTTCATTGTTTTGGATTAAAGGAGTGTAATAAGGGTGTGTCTACATTCTAGCCACAGGGATTAGAGCTGTGTCATTCCAGCTGGATCACACACACCTAGAAAGTCTTTGGATGTGATTGCCTGCTAGAGCAGCCATGTTGCTGGATAAAAATTCTTTTACAAAATTCTTTGCTGTTATTAGAGGAACTTTTTCTCATAGCCGCTTGACCTGCTCAAAAGAAAGGAGACACTAGTTAAAAATGTTGAAGTTAAAAAAAAATCTAAACAGTGATAGGGAATAAGAAATAATTCAAAATAACATGAAGTTATGTCAGGAGGATGCATTATCCTGAGGTTGCTTTTAATGACATTTCACTTTTATATATCACTCTGCATTTAGAAAGCAGAGGCAGTTTTACAACTAATTGTTATCATGATTAGAGGTATTTGAAATAAATGTGTACTTTTGATGTTACTCCACAAAGACACAAAATACTTAAGACAATTAACAAAGTTTCTTTGGCCAGCACCTCAGAAATTCCTCTATATCATGGAAAAACTGGTTTCCACCTGTTTCATTTGAAGTTGTCCAAATAGAACCACTAAGAAGACAGTTGCACATCTATTCAGCATAAGAAACTTGAGCAGTAAAAACTACTACATATAATGTTCAATAAAATGGTTTAATTTAAATTAAATTAATTTTGTCTCTAGACTTCATTGCAGCCCCTTTCCATGGTATTACTTTTTTCTTTTTTATTCTTTTTCATATAATATCTTTTGATCAAGTGTTTCACCTCATTTAATTCCTCCTTGATCCTTTCACCTTCATCTCCAATCAACACTATATTCTCTCTCTCTTTTTCCCTCTCTCCTTAAAACACACACACACACAAACAAAGAATATTAAAAAAAAAAAACAAAAAACAAAAACCAAAAAACCTAATGAAACAAAATACCTCCTCCAAACAAAAAAGAAATACATCATGGATTTGGTTTGTTGACCAAATATTGGTGGTCATTTTTTCTTTTTCTTTTTTTTTCTGCAGTGTGGTTAACATACTCAGTGACACTTTATTAGAAAAAAAATTGATATTCTCATTTCTATCCGGTATCAGGTGCAGTGAGTCTCTGGGTTTGGGTGCAAAAGTGTCCAATCTCCACTCTGAATGCTGGGACCTTGTCTGGAATACACCTGTACAAATCTTCTACA
>REGO01002025.1:0-11975 GCA_010120015.1 Rhombomys opimus | reverse complement strand
CCCCTATCAGTGGACTTGGAAAGGGGCACAGTGGTGATGAGGGAGGGAGGGAGGGGCTGGGAGGGAATGAGGGTTTGGGACACGGCTGGGATACAGAGTTAATAAAATGTAACTGATAAAAATAAAATAAAATAAAATAAAAAAGGAAGGAGGGTGGGGGTCAGGAGGAAAGGAGAGAGGAGGCTATGATAGGGATGTAAAGTGAATAAATTAATAAACTTATTAAAAAAGGAAAAAAAAAAAAAACCTCAAAAAAAAAAAAAAAAAAAAAAAAAAGAAGTAGAATGTAGCTGTCATTGATTCCAATCATTCCCGGGGCTAAGGAGGCAAGTCAGTTCTCTGAACTTCCATTGTCTTGCCTTCAGTGAACATTAGCTTTAATGAATGTTTTATAGTTGCTTCTTTCTGTGGTGTACATTTCGCTTTTATTATTCTTGCTCTCCGTTAGTTTGTTATCAATTTTAACGAGAAAGAAAGAAGCAAGCTTTTACCTCGGACATATTAAGATCACAGTCAATGAATGATTGAATAGTTCCAAGAACATTAGCAACATCATTGCAATTAAATAATGCAAGATTTATACACTACTCAGTGTAATATTCAAAGTGATATATTAAGTCAGTACTGTAATTGAGAGGCATAAATATACTGTTCTGGGAAAGAATTTAATTTGATCACATAATTTTAAATGCTCTATATTAATAATTAATATGTTGTACCCAATTATAATTTTCATTATAGAAATTACCACAAAAATGTCACTTTAAATGATCTTCATTAGTATTAACTTTATTAAAAATAAAATAAATTATTATTAGACCAATTAATTTAAAATATTCATAATATACAAATAATACATAGAGGCATTACTCAATAATTAAACACTTTTAAACAGAAATATTTTGGGTATACATGATTGCAGAAAAGACAATAAGTTCTCAATTCCTTTGTAATAAAAATTCAGATTTTCCTATCATGAAGTAACAACTTCTTTTTTTCCCTTTTTTTTGTTCATTTATTCTTTATTACAATTTATTCACTTTGGCCTCCTCCCTTGTCTCCTCCCAATCCCGCTGTCTCTCCCTTTTCTTGCCCTATGCCTCTCCCGTAGTCTATTGATAGGGGAGATCTTAGTCTGTCAGGTCTCTTCAGGACTGACTGCCTTGTCTTTATCTGTGGCCTGGAAAGGCTGCCCATCCCCCAGTGGGAGGTGATCAAAGAGCATGCCACTGAGTTCAAACCAGAGACAGCCCTTACTCCCCTTATTAGGAAACCCACAAGGAGACTGAGCTGCCTATGTTCTACATCTGAGGAGAGAGTCTAGGTCCTCTCCATGCATTGTCTTTGGTTGGGGTATCCGTCTCTGCTGGGCACCCTCAGCCCAGTTATTTTAGTTCTTTTGCTCTCCTTGTGGAGCTCCTGTCCCCTCCAGGTCTTTCTATCTCTCCCTTCTTTCATAAGTTTCCCTGCACTCTGCCCAAAGTGTCGCTATAAGTATCACCCGCTGTTTAGATACCTCAAGCAGTAGACTTTCAGAGGCCCTCTGTGGTAGGCTCCTGTCCTGTTTCCTGTCTTCTCCCTCTTCTGCTGTCTACCATGTTTGCCCTTCTGAATGAGGATTGAACATCTTCCCTAGGATTCTCCTTCTTGTTTATCTTCTTTAGGACTATAGATTATAGTATGTTTATCCTATATTATATGTCTAATATCTACTTATAAGTGAGTATAGACCACGAGTATCTTTCTGTTTCTGGGTTACCTCACTCAGGATAATCTTTTCTAGTTCCATTCATTTGCCTGCAGATTTCATGATTTCCTTTTTTTTAAAAAGCTGAGTAGTATTCTATTGTGTAGATATACAACAATTTCTGTGTCCATTCTGCAGTTGAGGGACATCTAGGCTGTTACCAGATTCTGGCTAATACAAATAGAGCTTCTGTGAACATGGTTAGGCAAATATCCTTATTGTATAGTTGAGCATATTTTGGATATATGCCTAGGAGTAGTATAGATGGATTTTGAGGTAGCACTATTCCTTATTACTCTTTGTATATGAGCTAGTATTATGGCTTGCTGTGTTCAAAGAAACTATGCAAACTTATCCTTTGTGGAATTCTGGAATTCCTTACACCTACTTTTACACTTATGCAATACTTCCCTAAAATTAAGGAAAGAGAATCTTTCTCTCATAAGGTAAGCCCAGGTGCCAGGAATGCTAATTCAGCAGTGTTTTTCACCTAAATAACCCTATCACAAGAATAACTTCCAGAGAAGCAGCACATCTTATTTATTTGTTTATTTGTCTGTTTGTTTGTGTCTGTGTGTCTGTGTGTTGGATGCATCTCTCTGTCTATGCATGCACATCTACAAGAGCATGGAAGTGGACAATAACAAAGTATGATTTTTTTAAAGATTTATCTATTTATTACTTATACAGTGTTCTGCCTGCATGTGTGCCTCCAGGGCAGAAGAGTGTACCAAATCTCATTATAGATGGTTATGAGCTACCATGTGGTTGCTGGGAATTGAACTCAGGACTTTTGGTAGAACAGCCAGTGTTCTTAACCTCTGAGCCATCTCTCCAGCCCCCAAAGTATGAATTTTAATTAAAATGGTTCTATAGTAAATCAAATTTTGTTTTTAATGGACATTGATATTCAATTTCTCTGATATTTGATTAACCCTTTCTTCTATATTCTATATTCTATTCTATATTTTGTTCCCTTTGGACAAATAACTTGGATAGAAAATGTATACCTAGCAGAAACCCAATGATTACAGTGTCAGAGACTGAATATTCAAGGCCTAGGTACCTGCCTATATGATGTCTGAGCATCATGATGTTACATCATTGTATTGCTGGAAGGATGGGAAGTTCAACCAGGTCCTCTCACAACTCAAACATGATCAGTAAATCCAAGAATATCCTCTGAATGTAAGCATGTGGTAAAATGGAAAGGAAGAAGTGGTAAAATGGAAAGGAAGAAGTGTTAACATGCTTCCGGTAAAACATTGAATTACTGTTATAAATTTATTTTACAATAGTTACTATGTATGTTTAGTTAAAATTATATGTTTCATATTGCTGTCATCAGAAATATAAGAATGTAAAAATCAAGGAGCATAAAGGAAACATAAGCTACTCATCAAGAAAAATAAGTTTTGAATTAAGTAACTATAAAATAAGGTTTACATAAATCTTACTTAAAACTCAGTATTTATCCTCTATTGACACAAGATACTGAATGTATACTTGTTACAACAACTGAAGAATTTGATGGAAAGAATGAAATGATATGTGTTTACAGAAGTCAGGATGAAGAAATCCTAAAACCATAATATCTGAATTATAAATTTCTCTAAATCAGTCAGCTGCCTTTTACTTTAAGCATCATATAGTAGTGCAAATAAATGATGCATTTGATTTCTTTGGATTCTACCTGTTTAAAATACCTACTTCTTGCAAAAGACATTTTCTTGTAATTCAATGAATGGTTTATAAACTTTACAACATATCCCATTGAGTTAGCTGTCTAATGAAACACCTATCAAGCAAGTTATAAAAGGACATGACTTAGTCCTAACCCAGATATAAAAATTGGAGTGTCCTTATTGCATCTAGATATTAAAATGTCATAAAAAATTTTCAATTTTCAAGTACCTTCAGTTGACATTTTCCTTGTGGGTAAAGATGTAAAACACTGTATTAAAATTGATCTGCTCACTAAATTACTTTTTCTGATAATTATATGAACTGCCATTTCTGAACTTAACTCTGTGTGTCTGTGTTTGTATGTGTGTTTAATATAAATGTCACCAAAAGCAGTGTATATTAATTTGAAGCCTAAGAAAATTATAAATCTTTAAAAGAAAAACACTTATTGGAATTTAAAATATAGTCAGACCACTCTAAGCATATTAAATGTTTTGCTTTATACTTCTAGAAATATAAATATTAAACATAAAAAAATTATTAATAATATCAATATAACAATGGACTAGTAAGGTTTTTCAAGGTACCTTTATATGCTAGTGGATATTTATTTATATTTGTACTTTTAAAAAAATTCTTTATTAATTACACTTTATTATTATTCACTTTGTATCCCCCATAAACCCCTCCATCCTCCCCTCCTAATCCCACCTTCCTTCCCCCATCTTCACTCATGCCCCTCCCAAAGTCCACTGATAGGGGAGGTCTTCTTTTTCTTCCTTCTGATCCTAGTCAATTAGGTCTCATCAGGAGTGGCTGTGTTGTCTTCCTCTGTGCCTGGTAAGTCTGCTCCCCACTTAGGGGGAGGTGATTAAAGAGCAAGCCAATCAGTTCATGTCAGAGCCAGTCTCTGTTCCTATTACTATGGAACCCACTTGGGAACTGAACTCCCATGGGCTACATCTGTGCAAGGGTCCTAGGTTATTTGGGCTGGAGAGATGGCTCAGCAGTTAAAGGCTAGGCTCACAACCATATATATTTGTACTTTTATTGCAAAGGAAATAAATAAACAACTTTGAGAAATTGGTTTACTTATCATTTGTAATAATGCCAGAATATCAAAGTAGAAAATAGGGATAGATTATACATAATTATCAGGTAATATTTTGAAGGCTGCATTGTATCTGAGGAAGGATGCAGATTTGGTTGAAATCCTATGAAGAGTCACAGAAAGTTACAAGGTTTCCATTTAGAATATCTAAGAGAAACATTATTTCCTCTTTTAAAGTTATGCTTCATAGGTCAAATATGGCAGCAAAGAGAAGAAAAAGCTCTACTGTCCTAAAAATGTGAACCCAAGAATATTAAAATAACGAGAATTTTTATAAAAGATTTTACAAGTAATGAAAACTAACTGAAATACAAATTGGACAATATTTCTTTTTGAAACGTATTTTACAGGTCAGGAATGAAGATACCTGTCTGTCGTCCTACTACTCAGGAAATACAGGCAGAATTGGGAGTTCAGGATTGTTTTTGACTATCTAATAAGTGCAAAGGCAATGTGAGTTTTTCTTAAAATCATTAAGAACAAAAACTCCAAAAACTAAGTTATAACTCTGGCAGAAGCTAAAAATCATTTGAGATCAGAAACATTATTATTATTTTTTTTGGAATTATATCTTTGGTCCTCTAATTTGAACATGTGTAACTGCTAGGTGTGTATCCTTCATCATTTTCTGTTATTCACACTGAATCTATAGCACTGCATGTTTTTTTTATGAATTATATACCAAACCAGAAATAAAACAAAATGTCAGTTAGTTGCTATCCAAAGATTATAAGCATGACAGTTTTCCTCTCTCTACTATGTTACATGAAGTCATGATCCTAAAAGAAAATGTAGATTTATGCCTTTAAATACAAAATCACTGTCAACATAAAATTTTGTTTTGTTTTGATTTTCTAGACAAGGTTTCTCTACTTAGCATTGTTGTCCTGGAATTACTTTATATACCAGGCTGACCTTGAGCTCTATCCATCTACCTCTGCCTCCTTGAGTGCTGGAATTACAGGGGTGTGTCAGAACACCCAGATGTGAAATACTTTTTCCTAGCTAATTCATTATTTAAAACTATTTTAAGTATGTTTTGAAAAGCAACTCATATTTACAGAAAGTTGAAACTTAATTGATTCTTGCTAGTAAGAGAATTATTACCTTTTTAATTTTTTAATTTATCTAAAATCGAAAATAATTATTTGGTCTCTGAATTTTCCATTGAACTAATATACTTTAAATACATGTGTGAGCACATTAGCTTTTATTTCTGTGTAGTTTAGTTTTATAACTTAACAATGTATACTATTGATAAAAAATCATAAAAACATTCTTAAATTTGTAAATAATATAGTTAATTTTATGCATACTTTGTTAATTTTATTATCATTATAAAATATGTTATTCATTTTTGAATGAAGTAGGGAAGGAAGACCATAATCAGAAAATAATGTATGAAAAAAACATGTTTACTAAAAACATAGAAAGAAGGAAGAAATATCATATGATCAGCATACAATACTGAATGTTCAGAAAGCTGTCATGTCCTTTGTGAGATATAAGATTCCTACTTAGGTTCTAAACATATTTATAACATCTTCAGTTATGAGACAAAACATTTTCAATCAATGATTCCATATAAATTAATTTAGTCAAACATAGTTTTGTCATTTCTGAATTTTTTTCTTCTTTTTCTTTATTCTTATTTCATACAATGCCAACCATAGCTTCCCCTCCCTTTTTTCCACCTAGACTCCCGTCCTTCCCAGATCCAGTGTTCCTCTTCTCTTTTTGGAGAATATCAGACTTCCCAGTACTATCAACTGAAAATGATATAAGATACAATAAGACTAGGCACAAATCCTCATCTCAAAGCTTAACTAGACAATTTAGTAGGGGGAAAAGGTTACAAGAGCAGGCAAAAGAATCAGAGATAACTGCACTCCCATAACACAACACTGCTACATTGGCGAGATTTATCAAATTTAAAATTTTGAGAGTACTTATTAACTCATCAATACCAACATGTGTATAGCTCATAAATAGTATGTGTAGAAAAGCAATTATACATTAAAAAGATAAATGAGGAATCAAGTCTTGTGATAGCTAGATAATATGGCAATCATATAATGTAAGCACATTATAAAATGTAAGTGCAGTGAATAAAACAGGAACAGCTGCTTCTGATCTAGCAGCAACAAGGGAAAAGTTCATCAACTCTATAGTTCATCATGTGCAAAATAGAGAATTCTTGAGCCAAAATAAATTTAGAGAAAATAAAAATGCTACAGAGTAAGTAAAGCCAGGAAACTAGAGAATGATCATGAGGCAGAAGGTTGAATAGAGACATAAAAAGAGAAATAAATCATAATTTTTTTGCATGTGATCAAATTGTATAGTTAGATGTGGATATTTTGGGGGAAGTAATTATTTCTTTGAAAAATAAATATATTTTAATTAAACATCTTTGAAATAGAAGGGAAATAAGAAGAAAAATGTTAAACAGACAAGCTAATCATGCATAATGCCATATATCTGGAAGATCAGCATTTTACAGCTTGAGATTCTTTAGTTTGAGGCCAAGATGAGTTACAAAAGGAGAACCTGTTACTAAAATGCCAAAGTTCAGATAAATATAATTCTTTGTGTCTGTCTCTATCTCTGTCTCTCTCTCTCATTTTAACGTTACTGGGGCATTTGCTCTAAAACAGATTACAACTGTCCTTTAGTTTCGGGTTCTGGAATTAGGTAGAAGTGGATTGTAGGAAATACTTTTGGAAGAGAAATGCTTAAACTATATTTTGATTACTTGCTTATTTTTTTTTGCACTTGTATGGCTGGACCTCAAAATCTCACACATGTTTTAAAACCTTCATGCAATTGAAAAATATCCCTGGTTTCTTATAAGGACATTAGTGTTCAGTCTTGATACCTGCCACTGGCTTGAAAAACAGTGACAAGATGTCTGTGATGCTTTTCTTTATGTCATAACCACTTAAAGGGGCAAAGGGTATAAATAATCCCATGACTTCTAAATGATAACTCTTATATTTTACACTGCAACCTTGATTTATATCTTGAACATGTGTGGAGAAATACATTTATACTATGCTTACCTTTTCTGATCTGGTTTTCACAACCAAATACGTCAATGAAAGCAAAAGCCAATATTTGAGAACATAACACTTTTTTTTCATCGAAATTAAAATTATTTAATGTGAAAAAGACACCTCTGTCTGAAAAAAAAGTTGAGCTACAAAAGAAAAGAAATACATTCCAATAGCAAATCTGATGCAGCTCTGTTTCAAGATGCATATACTACATCATAGAAGCTGACATGTAAGAAAATCAGCTGCTTGATCAACCATGATCTAACACTTGAACAAACATTTCAGCAATGAAGATAAATGGCTGGTAAGTCACCATAGAAAGAAATCCAACATCATATAGCAACACAATATTGAAAATGTTTAAAAGTTTTGAGGTGTTATTTTAAGTGGTTGATAGAAAATAAAAATAATTGTGACATTACTGACTGCTAGGGAAATTATAAAACAATCTAGACTCGAGCATCAAAGGCAAAACTATAAAATTTTATAAAGACACTGAGAAGTGTTGTCATAGATTTTATAAGGCTGGTCTGCAAATGTAAACAAGTCAACAGGAATGACTTTGTATGGTAACTTGTAGCTTAATAATATTGCCCAAATGACCAACAACCTAATGTCTTCCAAGGGACTAATTCATAAATATAGTTATATGGGAAATAGACTAAAGTCATGGTCAATAATCAAAATAAACACAATTTTTATAAGTGTAGTAATTTAATGAAACTCTAATACATTATTCATAGTGAACAAATCTGATTTTAAAAAGCTGTATGCTGTATAATCCCACTTTTATTACATTAATAAAGAAAAAATAGAAAATGAAATTTGGGAATAATTTATCAAAGTTTATATGTGGAGCAAAGGGTAACTGTGTAAGGGCTGTAAATACAATTTACGTTGTAGTGTTGTGTTCTGAAAACTGATTATGGTAATTAGATGAAAATATACACATGGTAAAATGTATAAAGTGGGTCCAGTAAGATGGCTCTGAAGCTGAAAATACTAAAGAGATGTCTTACTAGTTAACAGCAATTGTAACTGTTGCAGAGCCCTTGGTATTTCAAACACACCAGGCAGTCTACAATGCCTGCAACTCTATTTTTCAAGAATCAGACACCCTCTTCTGGCCTACACAGTCACCTTCATTCATGTGATGTGTACCCATACACTCAGACACACCCGGATACATATAAGTGAATATAATGCTTTAAAAAAATACTGCTATTATGCCAGTACAGGGCAGTATTACTCTTCTTCTATAGGACAGCTTGAAATCAGGGATGGAGATACTTATTATTGTACAGGATAGTTTGAGCAATTCTGCGTTTTTTGTTTTTCCATATGAAGTTGAGAATTTTTCTTTCAAGTTCTGTAAAGAATTGAGTTGGTATTTTGATGGGAATTGCATTGAATCTGTAGACTGCTTTTGGTAGGATGGCCACTTTCACTATGTTAATCCTACCTATCCATGAGCATGGGAGATCTTTCCATCTTCTGATAGTTTCTTCAATTTCTTTCTTCAGAGACTTGGAGGTTTTTTATTTTTTTTTTCATACAGGTCTTTCACATGCTTTGTTAGAGTTACACAAGGTACTTTATGTTATTTGTGGTTATTGTAGAGGGTATTTCCTTAATTTCTTTCTCAGCCCTTTTGTCTTTTGTATACAGGAGTGCTACTGATTTTTTTGAGTTAATTTTGTATCTATCCACTTTGCTAAAGGTGTTTATCAGCTGAATGAGTTATCTGGTAGAACTTTTGGGGTTGCTCATGTATACTATCATATTATCTGTGAAATAGTAATACTTTGATGTCTTCCTTTCCAATGTGTATTCCCTTGGTCTCCTTAAGTTGTCTTATTGCTCTAGGACGTCAATTACTATGTTGAAGAGCTGTGGATAGGGTGAGAATCCTTGCCTTGTTCCTGATTTCAGTGGGATAGATTTAAGTTTCTCACCGTTCAGTTTGATGTTGCCTATAGACTTGCTGTATATTGACCTTCTTATGTTTAAGTATCTGTCTTGTCAATGGAATCGAATATAAGACACAGAAATAAACCCACACACCTATGGATACTTGGTTTTTTACAAAGAAGCCAAAACCATATAATGGAAAAAAGATAGCTTCTTCAACAAATGGTGCTAGTGTAAGTGGAAGTCTACATGTAGAAAAATGAAAATAGATCTATATTTATCACCCTGCACAAAAATAAACTCCAAGTGGATCAGAGACCTCAACATAAAACCAGACATACAAAACCTGTTAGAAGAAAAATTGGGGAAGAGCCTTGAACTCATTGGCACAGGAGACAACTTCCTGAACAGAACACTAACAGCACAGGCTCTAAGATCAACAATCCATAAATGGGACCTCATGAAACTGAAAAGCTTCTGTAAAGCAAAGGACACTGTTGACAGAACAAAATGACAGCCTACAGATTGGGAAAGTATCTTCACCAACCCTATAATATATCCAGAATATATAAAGAGCTTAAGAAGTTAAACACCAACAAATAAAGTAATCCAGTTAAAAATGGGATACAGAGCTAAACAGAGAATTCTCAATAGAGGAATAGTGAATGGCAGAGAAACACTTAAAGAAATGCTCTAAATCCCTAGTCATCAGTGAGATGCAAATCAAAACAACCTTGAGATTTCAGGAGTAGGAAAACACAGGGGAAAAGGACAGGGACCTACCACAGACAGCTCTGAGACACTCTACTGATTGAGGTATTGAAGCAGAGGCTCAGACTCATAGCCAACTTATGGGCAAAATGCAGGGAATCTAATGAAAGAAGGGAGAGACAGAAAGACCTGGAGTGGACAGGAAGTCCAAAAGGAGATAAACAAAACCATAAAAACTGAGCCCTGGGGGTCCTGAAGAAAATGATACCCCAACCAAGCACAATGTATGGAGAGGACCTAAAACCCCTGCTCAGATGTAGCCCAAAGTCTATTAGTAAATAAATAAATAAATTATATGACATCTCAGCCACCTCTTCTGCATGGCATGCCTGCAACTTGCCTTCCTGCCATGAGGGACACCTATCGCTGTTGAACTATGAATCAAAAAGAACTTCATCCCTAAGTCATTTTGGTCATAGTGATTTATCACAGTTACAGAGAAGTTTCTACTAGAGCTCTCAAGCCTGTAGTACTTAGCACTACACAACAAGAGATATCACACTTTGATAAGTTGGAAGGGGATCAATGATTATCAAACCTGCCTTTTGATTACCATATGATGGCATACACCTGGTCACATTAGAAGGCATACCACCCATGTGCTTATATTTAGTGATAATAAATAGCATTAAAAATTACACGATGAGAAAAGGTGACTTGTTTAGATCATAATAATTTAAAACAAAAAAATAGCTAAAAATAAGACTTTTGCTTCATATCAAGTATTTTCAATCATTTTGTAAAAAGTTATTTTCTGGATAGATGATATAGTTATTATTCTGAATGATTCAAAGGCTTCTCAGATGACATCTTTAATTAAACTTAGTTTGCAATCAACGTCGTGGTTTCAGCCACAGATTCAGTAATCTTCAGACTCTCCTGAAAGATTAAGAGGTTTAAAACTGAAAAAAAGAAAGAAGTGATAACATGGATCTTCAGAAAGCCCATCAATTATGTTACAGAAAACTACTGCTTCCATACCCATAGTGTATGAACATTACAGAGTTATTTCAACACCTGAAAAATGCAATAATTTCACTTTCAGGTTCTTTGCTGCTTAGCAAACCTGCTGTCAAAACATGGGAGTGATACGTTCTCTTTTTGTTCCAAATTTATTCTTTTCTTCTAATTTTTATATGGAAATGAATTGTTTAAAATATTTTCTAGTTTGCTTTGGAACCGAAAAACATGTGACATCTTTTCCTTCACCAAATAATTTTTTCTTTGTTTCTAATTATCTTTCATGGTTTAAACCACTAACTCCATATGTTTTCTCTACCATGTCTATGGTGCATACATCAACACTAAATGTTTGTAGTGTACTTTCATATCACATTTAATACAATTTAATACAAAAGGCATTTTGTTTTAATCTTTTAAATTTTTTTATTTGTTCAACCATGTTCATAAAAGCTTTATTCATAATAGTCAGAACCTGGAAACAATCCAGATGTCCCTCAACAGAGAAATGGATACAGAAAGAGCGGTACATTTACACAATGGAGTATTACTCAGCAATTAAAAACAAGGAAATCGTGAAATTTGCAGGCAAATGGTAGGATCTACTGCCTTAAGTTTTAAGAGCATGGTTTTAAATTTTTAAAAATGAGTTTTTTGTCCAGAGCTGCATACAATTGTTGGTCACTTTCTTCCTTTGGATGTTTGTACAGCACTTTCTACAAAATGCTGTACT
>REGO01002019.1:0-11829 GCA_010120015.1 Rhombomys opimus | reverse complement strand
TTGCCCACTCAATCACAATAACAGGAATATGGAAAATTGATATATCGAACTATACGGCAGAGAAACAAGTTTGCAACGAAAGAAGAGAAAAGCAAAGCACTACTTTGTTAACTAAATCACATGTGTGTCACTCCCTCAATTAGGAATACAGGAAATTGAAAATTCATATTTCGCAGTGTACAGCACAGAAAGAAGTTTCTAACGAAACAACAGAAACACAAAGCAAAATGTAGTAAACCAATTCACAAGCATGTCGCCCGCTCAATTAGGATAACAGCAAAACTGAAAAGTGATATATCGAACTCTACAGCACAGAAACAAATTATCATCAAAAGAACAGAAACGCAAAGCACTACGTTGGGAACTAAATCACATGTGTGTCGCTCGCTCAATTAGGAATACAGGAGAACTGAAAGTGATAGATCGCAATCTACAGCACAGAAACAAGTTACCATCAAAGAACAGAAAGGCAAAGCAGAAAGTTGTAAACTAATTCACGTACATGTCGCCCACTCAATTAAGATAGCAGGAAAACGGAAAAGTGACATATCGCACTCTTCAGTACAGAAACAAGTTTCAAACAAAAGAACTCAAATGCAAAACACTACATTGTAAACTAAATCACATGTGTGTCGCCCACTCAATTACGATTTCATGAAAACAGAAAAGTGATATCTCGCACTGTACAGCACAGAAGCAAGTTTCCAACGAAAGAAAAGAAACACAAAGAACAATGTTTGAAACTAAATCACATGTTGCCGTTCTCTCAATTAAGAATACAGGAAAAATGAAAAGTGATATATCGCACTCTACAGTACAAAAAAAGTTACCATCAAAAGAATAGAAACGCAAAGCACTACGTTGTGAAGTAAATCACATGTGTGTCACTCGCTTAATTAGGAATACAGGAGTACTGAGAAGTGATATCTCATACTGTACAGCACAGAAACAAGTTTCCAATGTAAGAACAGAAACGCAAAGCACAAAGTTGTAAAAGAATTCACATAAGTGTCTCCCGCTCAATTAGGATAACAGGAAAACTGAAAAGTGATATATCACACTCTACAGAACAGAAAACAAGTTACCATTAAAAGAATAAAAACACAAAGCGCTATGTTGCAAACTAAATTACATGTGTGTCGCTCGCTCAATTAGGAATACAGGAAAACATAAAAGTGATATCTCACACACTGTGTCGCTCGCTCATTTAGGAATACTCAATTAGGAAAACTGAAAAGTGATATTTCTCACTGTACAGCAGAGAAGCAAGTTTCCAAAGAAAGAAAAGAAACACAAAGAACAATGTTTGAAAGTAAATCACATGTTGCCGTTCGCTCAATTAGGAATACAGGAAAACTGAAAAGTGATATATCGCACTGTACAGCACAGAAACAAGTTTCCAAGGAAAGAACCTAACCCTAACCTTAGCCTTACCCCTAAATCTAGCCCTAACAGTAATCCTAACCCTAGACCTAGCCCAATACCTAACGCTAATGCTAACCCTAGCCTTATCCCTAACCCTAACCCTATCCCTAACCCTAACATTAGCCCTACCCTAAACCTAGCCCTAGACCTAACCCTAACCCTAGCCCTAAACGTAACCCTAAACCTAACCGGAACCCTAGCCTTAACCCTGAGAGGAGCAGTAGCCCTAGCCCTAGCCCTAACCCTAACACTAGCCTTAGACCTAACACTAGCTCTACCTCTAATCCTAGCCCAAGGCCTAACCCAAACCCTAAGCCTAGCCCAACCCCTTACCTTAACCCTAACCCTAACCTTAAAGATAACTCTAGCTCTAACTCTAACCCTAAACGTAACACTAGCCCTAGCCCTAAACCTAAACCTAGCCCTAAACCTAACCCTAGTTTTAGACCTATCCCTAGACCTAACCCTAAACCTAGCCCTAGCCCTAGCCCTAGCCCTAAACCAAAACCTAGTCCTAACAATAACTCTAGATTTAGACCTAAACCTACACCCAACCCTAAACCTAGCCCTTGCCCTACCGTAGCCTTAGACCTAACCCTAGCCCTAACCCTAAACCTAGCCCTAGCCCAAACCCAAACCCTAGCTCTAACCCTAAACCTAAACCTAACCCTAGCCGTAGCCCTAACTCTACCCCTATCCCTAATATTAAACCTAGCCCTAACCCAAATTCTAACCCTAAACCTAGCCCTAACACTAACCCTAGTCCTAACATTAATCCTAGTCCTAAACCTAACCCTAGCCCTAACACAAACTCTAAACCTAACCCTAACCTTAACCCACAACCTAAACCTAACCCTAACCCTAGTCCTAGCCCTGACCCTAACCGTAGTCTTAGCAATAACCCTAGCCCTAACCCTAAACTTAGTCCTAGCCCTAATCCTAAACCTAGCCCTAACCCTAACCCTAAACCTAAACCTGAACCTAACCCTAGCCCTAACCCTAACCCTAACCCTAACCCTAGCCCTAACGCTAAACCTAACCCTAGCCCTAGACCAATCCCTTACCTTACCCTATTTCTAACCCTAACCCTAGCCCTAGCCTTAACCCTAAATCTAGCCCTAACCCTAAACCTAGCCCTGACCTAACCCTAAACCTAGGTCTAAACCTAACCCGAAACCTAGCCTGAACCCTAGCCCTAACTCTGACCCAGGCCCTAACCCTAGCCCTAACCCTTAGACCTAATCCTAGTGATAACTCTAACCCTAGCCCTAGCTCTAACCCTAACCCTAGCCCGACCCATTACCTTAACCCTTACCCCAACCCTAAGGCTAACTCTAGCCATAAACCTAACCCTAATCCTAGCCCTAATCCTAACATTAACCCTAGCCCTAAACCTAGCCTTAAACCTAACCTTAGACTTAGCCTTAGCCTAGTCCTAGCCCTAACCCTAACCCTAGCCCTAACCCTAACCCTAACCCTAAACCTAGCCGTAACCCTAACCCCAACCCAAAACCTAACCCTAACCCTAGGACTAAACCTAGCCCTAACCCTAACCTAGGACTTAGCCCTAACACTAACCCCAACCCTAACCCTAGCCCTAGACCTAGACCTAACCCTAAACTTAGCCCTAACCCTAAACTTGACCCTAGCCCTAAGCCCAGCCATGACCATGACCCTAGTCCTAATTCTAGCCCTAGCCCTAAACCTAACCCTAACCTTAGAGCTAACCCTAGCCCTAGCCCTAAACCTAGCCCTAGCCCTAAACCTAACCTTAGCCTTAGACCGAAACCTATCCCGAACCGTAACCTTAGCCCTAGCCCTAACCCTAACCCTAGCCCTAACCCTAACCCTGACTTTAAGCCTAACACTAAACCTAACCTTGGCCTAGCCCAAATCCCAACTCTAACCCTAACCCTAACCCTAATCCTAGCCCTAACCTTAACCCTAACCCTAAACCTAACCCGAGCCCTAGCCCTAAACCTAACCCGAGCCCTAGCCCTAAACCTAACCCTAAATCTAAAACTAACACTAACCCTAACCCCAACCTTAGCCTTAGTTCTTACCCTAGCCCTAACCCTAACCCTAGCGCTAACCCTAGCCCTAGCCCAAGACCTAATGCTAATGCTAAACCTAGCCCTATCCCAAATGCTAACCATGGCTCTAACCCTAACCCTAGCACTTTCCCTAACCTACCACTAGCCCTAACCCTAACCCTAGCCCAAGACCTAACCCTAACCCTAACCCTAACCCTAACCCTAACCCTAACCCTAACCTAACCTTAACCCTAGCCCTAACAATAACCCTAATCCTAACCCTAATCCTAAACCTAGCCCTAACCTGAATTCTAAGCCTAAACCTACCCAATTCCTAATCATAACCGTAGCCCTAGGCCTAACCCTAGCCTTAGCCCTATCCCTAGCCTTAACCCTAACCCTAGCCCTAACCTTAGCCCTAGCCCAACACCTTACCTTAACCCTAACCCTAGCCCTAACCCTAACCCTAACCCTAACCCTAACCCTAACCCTAAGCCTAACTTTAACCCTAACCCTAGCCTTAACCCTAAACCTAACCCTAGCCCGACCCCGAACCTTAATCCTAACCCTAGGCCTAAAACTATTCCTAGCCCTAACCCTAGACCTAACCCTAACCCTAAACGTAGACCTAGCCCTAACCCTAACCCTAGCCTTAGACCTAACCTTAGCCCTAAACCTAACTCTATCCCTATCCCTAACCCTAACTCAAGCTTTAACCCTAACCCTAGACTCAGCCCACACCATAGCCTTGAACTTAACCCTAGCCTTAGCCCTAACTCTAACCCTAAATCTAACCAAAACCCTAACGCTAAGCCTAACCTTAGCCTTAGCCCTAAACCTAGACCAAAACATAACCCTAACCATAACCCTAAACCTAGACCTAGACTTGAGACCTAATTCTAACGCAAACCCTGGCACTATCCCTAACTTTAAATCTAGACGTAGCCCTACCCCTAGCCCTAGACCTAACCCTAACCCTAAACCTAGCCGTAACTCTAACCCTAAACCTAGACCTAGCCCTAACCCTAACCCTAGCCTTAGACCTAACCCTAGCCCTAAACCTAACCCTAGCCTTAGCCCTTACCCTAACTCTAGCCATACCCTAACCCTAAAACTAACCATAACCCTAGCCCTAACCATAGCCCTAACCCTAACCCTAGACCTAGGCCTACACCTAGTCATAGCCCTAGTTCTAGCCCTAACCCTAATGCTAGCCCTAACCTTAACCCTAGTCCTAGCCCTAAACCAACCCTAGCCCTAACCCTAACCCTAAACCTAACCTTAAACCTAGCCCTAACCCTGACCCTAGACCTAGCCCTAGCCCTAAACCTTACCCTTGCCTTAGCCCACACCCTAGCCCTAACCTTAACGCTAGCCCTAAACGTAGACCTAGCACTAACCCTAATCCTCGCCCTTATACTAACCATAACACTAGTCTGAGCCCGAACACTAACCCTAGCCCTATACCAAACCCTAACCCTAGACTTAGCCCACAACCTAGACCTGACCTTAACCCTAGCCCTAGCCCAAAACCTAACCCTAGCCTTAGACCTAATCCTAGCCCTAACCCTAACCTTAGCCCTAGCCCTAACCCTAACCCTAGGCCTAACGCTAACCCTAAACCTAATCCTAACACTGACCCTAACCCTAACCCAAATCTAAACCTAACCCTAAACCTAGCCATAGCCCTAAACCTAACCCGAGCCCTAGCCCTAAACCTAACCCTAAATCTAAAACTAACACTAACCATAACCCTAAACTTAGCCTTAGTTCTAACCCTAGCCCTAACCCTAACCTTAGTGCTAACCCTAGCCCTAGCCAAAGACCTAATGCTAATGCTAAACCTAGCCCTATCCCAAACGCTAACCATGGCTCTAACCCTAACCCTAGCACTTTCCCTAACCTACCACTAGCCCTAACCCTAACCCTAGCCCAAGACCTAACCCTAACCCTAACCCTAACCCTAACCTAACCATAACCCTAGCCTTAACAATAACCCTAATCCTAACCCTAATCCTAAACCTAGCCCTAACCTGAATTCTAAGCCTAAACCTACCCAATCCCTAATCATAACCCTAGCCCTAGGCCTAACCCTAGATTTAGCCCTATCCCTAGTCCTAACCTTAACCCTAGCCCTAACCCTAACCCTAGCCCTAACCCTAACCCTAACCCTAGCCCGACACCTTACCTTAAGCCTAACCCTAGCCCTAACCCTAACCCTAACTCTAACCCTGACCCTGACCCTAACCCTAACCCAAACCTAATCCTAACCCTAACCCTAACCTTATACCTAACCCTAACCCTTACCCTAACCCTAAACCTAACCCTAAACCTAGCCCTAAACCTAGCCCTAACTCTTACCCTAGTTTTAGACCTAACCCTAACTGTAACCCTAAACCTAGCTCTAGCCCTAGCCCTACCCATAAACCTAAACCTAGTCCTAAACCTAACCCTAGTTTTTGACCTTACCCTAGACCTAACCCTAAACTTAGCACTAGCCCTACCCTATCCTTAGATCTAACGCTAGCCCTAACCCTAACCCTAGCCCTAACCCTAACCCTCAACCTAACCCTAACCCTAGCCCTAGTCCTAACCCTAACGCAAAACCTAACCCTAACCCTAGCCCTAACCCTAACCTTAGCCTTAGCCCTAGCCCTGGCCCTAACACTAACCTTAGCCTTAGACCTAAACCTATCCCTATCCCTAACCCTAACCGTAGCAATAGCCCTAACCCTAGCCCTAGTCCTAACACTAGCCCTAAACCTGACCCTTGCCCTAGACCTAACCCTAAACCTAACCCTAAACCTACCCCGAACCCTAGATCTAACCCTAACCCTAACCCTAGCCCGACACCTTACCTTAAACCTAACCCTTCAGCTAGCCTTAACCCTAACCCTAGCCCTAGCCCTAACCCTAAACCTAGCACTAGACCTAACCCTAGTCCTAAATGTAACCCTAGCCCTAGCCCTAACCCTAACCATAGCCCTTGCCCTAAACCTAACCCTAGCCCTAGACCTAAACCTAAACGTAGCCCTAAACCTAAGGCTAAACCTACCCCGAACCCTAGCCCTAACCCTAACCCTAGCCTGACACCTTACCTTAAACCTAACCCTTCAGCTAGCCCTAAACTTAACCCTAGCCCTAGCCTTAAACCTAAACCTGCACTAGTCCTAACCCTAGTCCTAAATGTAACCCTAACCCTAGCCCTAACCCTAACCCTAACCCTTGTCCTAAACCTAACCCTAGCCTAGTCCACACCCTAGCCTTAACCTTAACCCTAGTTTTAGCCCTAACCCTAACACTAAACCTAACCCTAACCCTAGGCCTAACCCTAGCCCTACCTTAGCCTTAACCCTAACCCTAAACCTAACCCTAATGCTAATACTATCCCTAAACATAACCCTAGCCCTAGCCCTAACCCTAACCCTAGCTATAGCCCTAACCCTAACCCTAGCCCTAACCCTAACCCTAGACCTAGGCCTACCCCGCATCATAGCCCTAGTTCTAGCCCTAACTGTAACACTAGCCCTAACCTTAAACCTAGCCATAGACCTAAACCTAACCCTAGCCCTAACCCTAGGCCGACACCTTACCTTAACCCTAACACTTCCCCTACCCCTAATCCTAACCCTAGCCCTAGCCATAACCCTAACCCTAGCCCTTGCCCTAAACCTAACCCTAGCCTTAGCCCACACCCTAGCCCTAACCTTAACCCTAGCCCTAAACCTAGACCTAGCACTAACCCTAACCCTCGCCGTAATAACACTAGTCTGAGCCCGAACAATAACCCTAGCCCTATACCAAACCCTAGCCCTAGCCTTACCCCACACCCTAGCCGTAACCTTAACCCTAGCCCTTGCCCTAACCCTAAACCTAACACTAAACCCAACCTACACACTAGTCCTATCCCTAACCCTAGCATTAGTCATAACCCTAACCCTAGCCCTAACCCTAGACCTAGGTCTACCCGTAGTCATAGCCCTAGTTCTAGCCCAAACCCTAACCATAGCCCTAAGCTTAAACCTAGCCCTAGACCTAAACCTAACCCTAGCGCTAACCTAACACTAAACATAACCCTAAACCTAGCCCTAACCTTGACCCTCCCCTAGCCCTAGCCCTAAACCTAACTCTTGCCTTAGCCCACACCCTAGCCCTAACCTTAACCCTAGCCCTAAACCTAGACCTAGCACTAACCCTAACGCTCGCCCTTATACTAACCATAACACTAGTCTGAGCCCTAACACTAACCTGAGCACTCGACCAAACCCTAACCTAACCTTAGCCCACAACCTAGCCCTAATGGTAACCCTAGCCCTAGCTCTAACTCTAACCCAAAACCTAACACTAAACCCAACCCACACCCTAGCCCTAACCGTAACCCTAAACCTAATTCATAACCCTAACCCTAGACTTAACCTTAACCCTAGCCCTAGCCCTAACCTGAACCCTAGTCTTAGACCTAACCCTAGCCCTAACCCTAACCTTAGAACTAGCCCTAACCCTACCCCTAACCCTAGCTGTAGCCCGAGCCCTGACCCTAACTCTAACTCTAAACCTAACCCTAGCCCAAGCCCTAACCCTAACCGTAGCCGTAGCTTTAACCCTAGCCTTAGACCTAACACTAGCCCTAACCCTAAACCTAGCCCTAGGCCTAACCCTACCCCTAACCCTAAACCTAACCATAACCTTAGCACTAACCCTAAACTTAGCCTTAGCCCTAACTCTAGCCCTAACCCTAATACTAAACCTATCCCTAGCTCTAACCCTAACACTAGACTTAACCCACACCCTAGCCCTAACCCTAACTATAGCCCTAACCCTACCCCTAACCCTAGCCCAACTCCTTACCTTAAACCTAATCCTAGGCCTAACCCTAATCCTAGCCCTAACCCTAGCACTAACCCTAACCCTAGCCCTAGCCTTAGCCCTAAACCTAGCCCTAAACCTAGCCCTAAACCTAGCCCTAGCACCAGCCCTAACCCTAACCCTAACCCTAGACATATCCCTACCCCTAACCCTAGCCCTAGGCCTAGCCCTAACCCTAACCCTAAACATGGCCCTACTCCTAACCATAATACTAGACCTAGACCTAACACTAACCCTAGCCCTAACTCTAAACCTAATCCTAACCCTAGACCTAGCACTAACCCTAACCCTAGCCCTTATACTAACCCTAACCCTAGTCTGAGCCCTAACACTAACCCTAACCCTAACCCTAGCCCTAAACCTAACCCTAAATCTAACCTTAACCCTAACTGTAACCCTAACCCTAAACCTAACCCTAACCCTAAGCCTGGCCCTAAACCTAGCCCTAACCCTAACCTTAGACTTAGTCCTAACCCTAGCCCTAACCCTAACCCTAATCTAACCCTACCCCTAACCTAACCTTAACCCCTAACCGTAAGCCTAACAATGAGCCCTAATTTTGACCCTAACCCCTAATTCTTACGACTAAGCCTCGCCCTAACTCGAACGCTAACCCTAATCTTTACCCCTAACCTTAATCCTGAACCTAACACTAACCTAATCCTAATCCTAACCCTAACCCTAATCCCTAACCCTAACCCCAAAACCAAAGCTAACTGTTGGTGGTGGTGATTAATATTTACTAATGATTATCTTTTAGTTAAGCTTGCTGTTAATCCTAAACAGTTGTATAATCTATTCACCACACAGAGACTGGGATTATTTAGTTAACCTTGAACACAATGCTGGGCAATACTTACTCCCTCCCAAACCTCCAAGCCCTCATAGTTTCCTAACATTTAGATTTCCCACATTATACTTGCTTTTAGTGATATCTTAGGTCTAGTCCATCTCTCCACCTTGTTACCAGATCTCTCCTCCAGCTCTGCTCCAAGCTCTCCTTGCCCTTTCTCCTCCCCACTCATTTCTTACCCTAGGCTCCTACCAGTGATATATCGCACTCTACAGCACAGAAACAAGGTACCATCAAAGGAACAGAAACGCAAAGCACTTCAATGTGAACTGAATCACATGTGTGTCGCTCCCTCAATTAAGAATACAGGAAACCTGAAAAGTGATATCAGGCACTGTACAGCACAGAAAGAAGGTTCCAACAAAAGAACACAAACTCAAAGCACTACGTTGTGAACTAAATCGCATGTGTGTCACTCACTCAATTAGGAAAACAGGAAAACTGAAATGTGATATCTCTCACTGTACAGCACAGAAACAAGTTTCCAACAAAAGATGAGCAACGCAAAGCACTACGTTGTAAACTAAATGACATGTGTGATGCTCGCTCAATTAGGAATACAGGAAACCTGAAAAGTGATATCTCACAGTGCACAGCACAGAAACAAGTTTCCAACGAAAGAACAGAAACGCAAAGCACAAGACTAATTCACATATGTGTTCCCCTCTCAATTACAATAACAGGAAAACTGAAGAGTGATATATCACACTGTAAGGCACAGAAAAAAGTTTCCAACGAAAGAACAGAAACAAAAAGCACTATGTTGTTAACTAAATCACATGTGTATTGCTCGCTCGGTTAGGAATACAGCAAAACTGAATAGTGATATCTCGCACTGTACAGCACAGAAACAAGTTTCCAATGAAAGAACAGAAAGGCAAAGCACAACTTTGTAAACTAATTCACGTATGTGTCGCCCGCTCAATTACGATAAAAGGAAAACTGAAAAGTGATATATCACACTCTACAGCACAGAAACAAGTTTCCAAAAAAAGAACAGAAATGCAAAGCACTACAGTGTGAACTAAATCCCATGTGTGTCGCTCGCTCAATTAGGAATACAGGAAAACTGAAAAGTGATATCTCACAGTGTACAGCACAGAAACAAGTTTCCAATGAAAGAACAGAAAGGCAAAGCACAAAGTTGTAAACTAATTCACATTTGTGTCGCCCACTCAATTAGGATAACAGGAAAACTGAGAAGTGATATATCGCACTCTACAGCACAGAAACAAGTTACCATCAAAGGAACAGAAACGCAAAGCACTTCATTGTGACCTAAATCCCATGTGTGTCCCTCGCTAAATTAGGAATACAGGAAAACTGAAAAGTGATATCTCACAGTGTACAACACAGATACAAGTTTCCAACGAAAGAACAGAAAGGGAAAGCACAAAGTTGTAAACTAATTCACATTTGTGTCGCCCACTCAGTTAGGATAACAGGAAAACTGAGAAGTGATATATCACACTCTACAGCACAGAAACAAGTTTCCAAAAAAAAGAACAGAAACAAAAAGCACAATGTTTGAAACTAAATCACATGTTTGCCGCTCGCTGAATTAGGAATACAGGAAAACTGAAATGTGATATCTCACACTGCACAGCACAGAAACAAGTTTCTAACTAAAGAACAAAAAAGCAAAGCACTACTTGTGAACTAAATCACATGTGTGACGCTCGCTCAATTAGGAATACAGAAAAACTGAAAAGTGATATATCGCAGTATACAGCACAGAAACATGTTTCCAACAAAAGTACAGAAACGCAAACACAACATTGTAAACTAATTCACATATGTGTCCCCCTCTCAATTACAATAACAGGAAAACTGAAAAGTGATATATCGCATTTTACAAAACAGATAAAAGTTTCCAACGAAAGAACAAAAACGCAAAGCATTACGTTGTAAAGTAATTCACATACGTGTCACCGCTCAATTAGGATAACAGGAAAACTGAAAAGTGATATATCGAACTCTACAGCACAGAAACAAATTATCATCAAAAGAACAGAAACTCAAAGCACTACAATGTGAACTGAATCACATGTGTGCTGCTCACTCATTTAGGAATATAGGAAAACTGAAAAGTGATATCTCACACTGGATAGCACAGAAACAATTTCTAACTAAAGAACAAAAAAACAAAGCACAGTGCTTCAAACTAAATCACATGTGTGTCGCTTGCTCAATTAGGAATACAGGAAAACTGAAAAGTGATATCTCACACTGTACAGAACAGAAACAAGTTTCCAATGAAAGAACAAAATTGCAAAGCACTACGTTGTAAAGTAATTCACATACGTGTCAACCGCTCAAGTAGGATAACAGGAAAACTGAAAAGTGATATATCAAACTCTAGAGCACAGAAACAAGTTACCATCAAAGAAACAGAAAAGCAAAGCACTACAATGTGACCTGAATCACGTTTGCTGCTCGCTCACTTAGGAATACAGGAAAACTGAAAAGTGACCTTAGCCCTAGCCCTAACCCTAACCTTAGCCCTAACCTTAACCCTAACCCTAACCCTGATCCTAACCGTAACCATAACCCTAACCCTAGCCCTAGCCCTCATCCTAAACCTTACGCTAGCCTTAGCCCTAACCCTAACCCTACCTTAGAACTAACCCTAGCCCTAACATTAACCCTAGC
>REGO01002015.1:0-12315 GCA_010120015.1 Rhombomys opimus | reverse complement strand
AAAAAAAAAATGCAGTATTCAAAAGCAGAAAGTCAACATATAGAAGATTTCAACCTCCTTATCAAATACAAAATTCCTAAAGCTTTTACATATTTGGCTGTCATCTCACTATATTTTCTTCTTCACTGAGACAAAATGTCTGTGAGCCGCTTAACTAGGTGTTGGTGATGTCTCAGCATGGACACTTTGGTCTCCATGATGACATGGTATAATCGTAAATATAGCCATCCTTGACCTCTGCCACAGCTCCAGGAAACAAACTCTCCTTCATGAATCTGTATTCCCCGACTTAAAGGAATGGACCCACACCCCAAGTCTGGCCAGTTGTTAGTCCCCTTTTCAGTGAACAACAGCAAATGCTCCAAGTGGAAGATATTACATTTTATTTTGTTGACTTTCAGTTTCTGGTGTATGTGTGTGTGTATAAACATTCACATAATAGGAAAATGAAGCCATTTTTTCAAGTGGGCATCTAATACAAAACTATGAGTTTGGAGCTAATAGAATACCCCACAACCATGAGGAGCAAATATATTTTCAAATTATGTATCAAAAAAAATAAAACCATAAATGGGATATGAAGCCTGGCCTGGTCTGTGAAATAATGCCTTGGATTCTATAACATTTTCCCAGTCTGAATATCTTTGAAATTCCCTAGGCTAATAAATGTTTTCAACTGTGTGTGTTTAAGCTGCTCTGGGTTGCAGTGTTCTATGAAACATTTGACCTATTACAAGATAAATAAATCCAGTCAAAGTATAAAATGAACCTATTCAGTCCTGAGATCATAAAGCTTCGAAAGGGGGATTAGAAAAATGAATTTAACTAAGAGATGAAGATTGCAGAGTCACTACAGTAAAGTAGCCACATTAAAGAAGGGGGTTGAAGGACACATAGAGAGAAAGGGAATGCACTGGGGAAGGTGAACCTGTAGGGAGAATGTATCAGCATCAAGGACTGAGGATAAAGGTAGGTCAGGACCCAGCTGAATGCACACAGCTTAGTTACTCACATTCATCCAATGCTTGGCAATAACCTTTTGAAAGGAAGAGTGATGTCCTGCTTTATTTAACAAAGACAGAATGTAAAACCCATAGGACACTTGAGTCATGCTTCTCAAGATCTCTCACAAATATGATTTAAGAAATTAAGAAATTAGAGCCAGGAAAAGTAGCACATGCCTCTAATCCCAGCACTCTGGGAGGCAGAAGCAGGCAGATAGCTATGAGTTGGAGGCCAGCCTGGCCTACAAGTGCATTAAAGACAGCCAAGGCTACACAGAGAAACCCCGTCTCAAAAAGAAAAAGAAAAGAAAAGAGAAACCCAAAAGAGAAGAAAGAAAAGGAGGAGGAAGAGAAGAAGAGGTTAAGAAATTAAAGATTCCTGGAAAATCCCATAATTTTAGAGTCATTGAAGCATTCAAAAATACCCTTGTTGCTAGAAATATACCCTTTAAAATAAAACCAATAACTTAAAAGCATTTTATATGGAGGGTAGAAAATGAACTATTTGTATAGGAAACTGTCTTCTATCACATAACATAGTGGAAATATTTTTTGATGTGGACTTGTCTAACCTCCTAAATTTGAATGTCTTTTTCCATAGTAACAAGTTCAGAGATCAGTAGGCCAGAAAGTGATGGAGTGGGAACACCATCCTTGCAATGTTTAAGATTTCCCATCTAATTTCATGGGTACTTTTTCTACCCACTATGTTATCTCCTGCAGACACAAAGATGCATGCATGTACACAGCTGCTACCCCAATAAGAGAGAGTCCACAAAGCAGGTAATAAGGACAGCAAGAGGGGAAAAATGGGAGATTTGGAGAGCAAAGAAGAAATGCAGAAAGAGGTCTAATTCAGGGACAAGAGAAGGTCTGTCTTTCAGAAGTGATGATTCAGCTAAAACCACAGGACCAAGATGAATAGCTAAATAGAAAAGTCCGTGTTGGCTTCAGGCACCACAAGAACGACATATGAAGAAGTCAGATGATGGACCAGCGATTCTGGTTGGAGGCCCAGCATGTCCATTGTGGTTTGTGAGTAACCATGGCCTGAGGTATAGCCTAGAGCAGTGGGAACTGCCAGAACTGCTGTGGAAAGAAAGCAGGGGCTGAAAATCATCAAGTTGGATAACGTTTCCAGGATTAGATTAGTGTTCCCTGAAGGGAACCAAATGCCAAGAACGCTTAATTCAGCCACCCATTACTTACTTGATCCTCACTGTCAAGGTTTTGTGTTGAAGTTCCGTTGGCGTAAGTTTCCACTTACCTCCTATCTACCTTCGATTTAGCAAATTTTTATTAAGTTCCTATTATATTACAAAAACGGTGAATATGCTTAGCTCTCAGTCAGAGAATTAAGTAGAATAGAGTTCCTCTCTGTGAACTTCATGGGGAAAGTAGAGGGTCAGATAACTGGCAAGAAACAAATAAAATGAGGCTTAACTTATTGGTGCAATAAAGGAGACAACTTGCTTCAAGTGACAGTGGTTGGCACCTGACTGACTTCAAGAAAGTGTGGCATAGGTCCCAGTGAGGACGAGTGACGTAAAGAGTAGGGGAAGAAGACTCTAGGCCACAAGAAAGTGTGGCATAGGTCCCAGTGAGGATGCGTGACATAAAGAGTAGGGAAAGAAGACTCTAGGCCACGGAACTGTGATCAGATCACATAATCACATAATAGGGAAGGAGAAGGTGAAGGTGCATGAGATCATGCTCTGTGGGTCTAAATGTTGCTTGAACAAGACTAAGACACTGTCAAGAGTTCACACTGAAATAGCATGGCACATTGCATTATCTTCATGCTTTAGGCTTGTAAATGTTAATTCTACTCATTGCACAGAGAATAGCTTTGCAGTCATCAGGTAGGACTCTAATAGCCAGCCACCACAGACTGACTGGCTTCAAGGACAAACACTTATTTCATCACAGTTCTAGAAGCCAGAAGTCCAGGCTCAGTTCCCAGAAGGACTGGGGTCCTATGAGGTCTCTATTGTCAGTCACCCACCGTCTCACAAGCCTCATTTGATCTTCCCCATGGGCACAAAGGGTTAGTGAAAGGAGGAGGAGCGAGAGAGGGAAGGATGATGAGTTGGGGTGTGGGGTTAATGAATCGCCTTGTTTTTAGAACAGTGTCTTATGGGATCAGAGCACCTTCTTCGTAACCTTACTTAGCTTCAGTTACCTCTTTTAAAGCTCTTGTCCACATCCAGTCATTTGGAAGTCAGGATGTCAACACAGAAACGTGGTTTCTGTGGGCTGAATAGTGTTCTCAGCAAGTTTGCATGTGGAGAACAAAAACTGGAAAGACACACACATGCTAAGATGGTGGTTATGCCTGAAGCACATCATGTCCGTGTATTAGGAAGAAGCCAATGAGCCGAAAAAAATGTTTGAACTATGTTTACGGACATAGAAGGTAGAAAGTGATGAGTTGGGAGATCCATGGGAAGAAAGATTTAAAAGACAGAATGAGAAAGTATTGTGTTGTATTGTTATATCTGTTAATGAGTAAAATTGGGAAGGAAAATAATGGGGGATAATATAATCTCAAAAATCTTAAATATATAATAGAAAAAAAAAAGACTCCAAAGAGCTAAAGAAAAGTGGGACTTCAGGGAATCACCGATGTAAGATGTGTCACTAACAGGACAAAGAGGGAACAGAGTCATCAGATAGCAGAGTGGAGCTAACTACATAGCAGGAACATTTAAAGGAAAGTCCTCTAAAAAATTATTCTATCAGAAACACGGTGAGAAAAATGTATCCAGAGATGGAGGGAGGTTTAAAGAGTGATTGTGTGGGATCTGAGGCCACCTTCCAGTTCCCTTATCTAGGACTCAGCATATAGTTGAGAGGATTCTATACAGATGAGAAAGAAGATGAATTGGTATTAGGCCTGGGTAAAGGCAGATGAGGAAAGTCCAGATACGTGCTGGGGTAAATTTCCAAGGCCTTCTAGAGAGTTACATTAGCACAGTGTATCTCTCCCAGTAGCAATACATCTGAAATATTTCCTATGAGGAGAGCTTGTTATGAACTCAGTGTGTAGTTTACACTGGAACCAGTCACACAGAAATATAGTTCTTTGAGTGTACGCAAATTTCAGCATTCCTAACAAAAATATGGTATCACCACGAACCATACCATGTGCCTGGGTAGCTTGAGAATCACTGGCCATTCTGCATTTATTATTAACTAATTTTGTTGAAGCATATTTGAAACACAAAAATCTGTACATATTGAATGTTTGCCACATGATAAATCTCATTCACAAACCCTCACGTTGTATTAATAGATAGGTCTATATCACAGAACTTTTCCTCTTATGCTTTTGTTGTTCATCTCTGTGACGACTACACTTAGCACAAGACAAAGGTTTAAGTGCACGTTGAGGTTTAGCTCTGACTTATCTCATCAGGGTTCATTGAACTGGACCCAAGAGTGACGACAGCATACGCAAACCTGTGAGAGGTAAAGTCTAGTGGGATGCCACTACTGTCCCTTCCCTGTTTGGTCTTGCAGTGTGAACTCTCTGTCACACAACGCTCTTTTCTGCCAAGAGGCTACATGACTAGAGAATCTCTGCCAGAGCTGACACTGTGCTGCTTATATTTCCAGCCTTCAGACATCTTCATAACTCCCTTCTACTTCAGTACTACATATACCAGATTCTAGACTTCCGCCTTTCCTTTTCCTATTTACTTTATAACTGAACAGCCACTGCTACGTTGTTTTAGCAACAGAAAACAGAACAGTAGAGTACACAGCATGACATGATTACATTTGAACACTATGCTGGTGTTGGACCTACTCTCAAGGGTCCAGCCCAGGGTGAGGACAGGGGGTTCAGACTGAGGGGGTGAGTGGCGGGGAGTCACCACAGACATCAGATGAATGAACTCTGAGGGTGAGAAGCTGCAGACTTGTTTATTCCAGAAGAAAGAGCAGGTTATATAGCTTTGGGTGACCAATCAGGTTCCTCCATACGATCTCTGAGCCAGCCATTGGCTGTTCATCTGTGAGCAGACTCTCCAACATCAGGTGACATACTCCCGCCCCCCAACTACTTCAGTAGTCATGTCAGTGGAAGGTGCCCCAGGCTGTGAGTCCTAATGGCCCTTTACTGGGAATGCCCACATGCTGGGACACAGCTCTTAAACTGAGCCATCTTTCCTAAAGGTGACAGTGGGAACTGAATAATAGATCCCCAGATCCCACCAGCCCACAGCAACCACCATTCCTTTTATTTTATATTTTTCTGAGGTTGTATAAATAGCTTAGACACCTCATGAAAGTGAAATCATTAGTGACTATGCATCGCTTCTTTAACTTAGCATAATGCTCTCTGGTTCCTTCATGTATCATATGACAGAATTTCTCTCTTTTTCAGAGTAAGTGATTCACCTTTGCTTACAGCCCCCACTTTTATTTTGTCAGCCTTTACTGGACAGTGTGGTAATCTCTGTAAGTTGGCTGTTGTGATTGGCACTGAGGACCTGTTGTGATATCTTATTGCAGTGGTCATATCTGAGAATGATGAATGCTACCCAAACCTAAGTGTGCAGCATAGACAGAGCTCACATGCTTTCTAAGGCTAGCAGTCAGAACTCCTGGGTACATCCTTTCTGGACAAAGCCCATGTGTCAAATATTCATTTTAATGGGTAAACCTACAGAAAGGAAAGAGTAACCCTGAATTATGTGACAGGGAAGTTTCTGGGATAGTATAAAAGCAGTTTCTATAAAGGTCAGAGGAAGCTGGGCCACCATGGGCCAAAAGCTGAGAAACTGAAAAGACAACGAAGCTCTTTCAAACATTTCATTTCCAGAAGACTTGATCAAAAAGAAAACTGGATATCAGAAATAGAATCACTGTTGAGATTATTCTTCCCACATGGTACTCAGACTTTTGGAAATGATTTGTAAAAAAGATGTGGAAGAGATTGGAAGTGAAGGCTAGAGAACCTTGAGGATGCTCTGAGCAGAGCCTAATGAGGAATTCTGCTAAGACCTTGGAAGGCCAGAATGCAGACAGAAGCGCAAACAGTGGAGGCAAAATTCATGGTGTTTCAGAAGTAGGAGAAGGACTCCACCAGAAACTGAGCTGGAATCCATTCATGTTATATCCTGGCAAAGATTCTGGCTTTGTTCATCCTGTGTCCTGAGAGCTTAAGCAAATCTGAATTTAAGTGTAATGGACTAATTTATCTAGAATAGAAAATTCTAATGCAGAACATCATTTAGGCTGCAGCATTGTTCCTGCTCACTGATCTTATCCAGACCTACAGTGAGACAGCACAGCAATTAGAGAACAAAGATGAAAAATACATACTTTAGAAAGGAGACTCCACACAAGGAGGCTGCAGAGAAAGAAACTGTGACTGTTAGATCAGCACCATTAAGAAGAAACATCATGTTTCAAACTGGGAGGATAGGTGCCCTGAAAGCAAGACCCTGGGTGAAATCTCCAGATTATAGCACAAATACATTTGAAAAGAGAGAACAGGGAGTAATGTTGCAAACGGACACTTAAGAAAAGGTTTCCCAGTGTCACCCTCCAGGACGCACAGGCCCACCGTAGATCTGGTCCAAGGATGCCAGGCTGTATCTCTAGCTGACAGAAGAACCTTTAATCATCACTATGTGATACTCATCTTACAGGCATGAAAGATGCAAGACTGAGGTGATCATGGATGTCGGCACCTAGGTTCCAGAAATTTTCTGAGGTTAGGAAATATGTGGCAGAGTCAACTTTCCAACAAGGGGGTGCTAAATGGAAAAAGTGAACCCTAAGTTATAATGGAGACATTGAAAGAAAACAGTATGTTGGAGGTACCAGGACTGTGCAATATCTATCAAAGAAAGCAAGCATGGAGTGGAGCTGACCCAAGACACAATCTACATGTATTACAGCTGCAGAATTAGAAGGGCAGAGCTGCCAAGATGTTGCAAGCCAGGTGATTCCATCGTAAGCCCCAGATGCCAGATATGGAGCTGTGGGCTTTAGGGTGTCCTCTGTGGAAGAGTTACACTCTTGCTTTGGTCCAGCCTTTCTCTATTATTCTGCCTTTTGGAATGGTGATGTTTAATCTGCTCCATTATGTATTAGGAGTATATCAACAATTTCTTAATGTCACATAAAATTGCAGTTATAAGTTTTCCTTAAATTTCAGAAGAGTCTTTGGAGTTTGGTCCTTTGAAAAATGTTGGGACTATTAAATATTATTGAATGTTTAGGAATCGACTAAGTTTATTTTGTCGTATGAGATGAAAATGAGATTTTAGAGCCTAAGAGTGCAACATTATATTTTAAAATAATATGTTTGAACATCAAGTTGACAGACTGGACTTGACCGGACTTAGCATCATCATGGAGATATGTCTTGGTGACTATGAGGGTATTTCCAGAAGGCCGAAGTGAGGGAAAAAAGATCTCTGAACATGAGCACCAGAATCCCATGGGCTGGAATCTTGGACTGAAGGACCTGGAGAAAGTGAGTGGCACATGACATCCATCTCTCTGCTTCCTGACTGTGGATCCAACATTGCCAGCTGCCTCACATCCCTGCCTTCACGTCTCCCCTGCCAGGATGAACTATGCCTTCCTCCTGTAAGCCCAGTAAGCCCTTCTCTCCTTAAGCCTCTCTTGTCTCAAATGTTATCACAGAGAAGTGACATACAATATGTGAACACAAAGAATGTAGCAGCCAGAGGTAAAAATAGCATAAAGGGTAATATTTTTGTTTGTTTTTATCTGGAATTTTAGAACCTACTGAGAGGCTAAGATGCTCAAGTTGTTAGAAGAAGAAAAGATTAAAGGTACCCAAAACCACATGAAGGTAATCAGCTAACAAGCATCTTGAAGAGATGCCAGCACACCACAGAAAAGGAAGGAGTCAGGCCATTGGAGGGCATTCCTGTCATTCTGACTGAGAAAGCATGCACGAGCACAGAGATTTGAGGCTTTCATAGCAAACCAGTAAGATAATTTTATTCTGGCAGCAGTATTTATTTTGGAAAATAAATAGTGGATTTGTTTTTCCAGCTGTGAGGCATAGAAATGTGAAATCTGCATGATTAAAGAAAGTGAGAACCAAGTAAGTAATGTGGCCCGGCCTACTGTTTAAGGCTGGGGACAAATTACAAGTGCACTAAGTGCCTTGTTGAGTGTTTTCTTTGGAGAAAATTGAGATCCACCTGGCTGGCGCCCGGCCCTGGCAGAGGCTCTGCATTTCAGGAAGGGACACCATGTGGACACCGATGTGGAGTGAAACATGGCTAAGTCTTTTCCCAGATGATAAGCAGAGCAGTTCCATTCCATTCTTCACTTGCTGAAAGTCAGGTCCACATTCCAGATGACAAAGATGAGAGCACAGTGAAAAGCCTTCTACGTATCAGATTAGCTGCACATCCAACTTGTCGTAGGATAAAAAGAGATACAAAGTTAAAGCAGATAAAAATCATTTATCATCTGCTTTCCTATAGGAAACTCAACACTTTTTATTTTGGAGATAGTATGATATTTTCCTGTAGTTCTTATTTTTTTCATTATATACAAAATATCCTAGTCTTATGCTATTTGAGAATTATTTTCTAACCTTTCTTATTTTCTTTATGATGATTTTCACTAATCAGTTACTTCTTTTCCCTGTAGTCATTCAATAATTATGTATTGGATTGCTATAGATAGGACACATTATAGAACTAAAGGAAGGAAGATAAAGGAAGTATCCTCTATTTTAACAAAGTGAGGCTTTAATGAGGTGTCTGGCTTATATGCTATGTGGCTCGGAATTTAGAAGACACATCAAGATTTCATTTGAAAATAAAAATCCAGACTTCTAAGCAAGCCACAATACTCTTGGCAGTCTGGACTAACAAGAGAACAGAAGTAATTTCTGTCTTCCTCATTCCAGTGGTGTTATTCTTCACCAGGAAGGCATATTCTGATGAGAGTCTTTCCATTTTGAACTCAGGGAAAGACTTGAGTGTAAAAATAAACTCAAAGTATGGTAGCATTTCATTTGTATTTCTGATTCAATTTTGGCACCTTTAAATAGAGAAATTCTACTGTAAGATGTATAAAAGTTCATGTGAGAAAACCAGCATATGTACAGTAGCACACTGTATTCACCCATTTTGCTAACATTCTATGAAGTAGACTGCCATGAATCTGTCACGCTGAATCTAAAGCCATGTTCCTAAATATTTTAACAAAGCAGCTGTACGTACTTCACAACTTCAAGAACTCTACTAACACCTATGGCTGTTGTAACTGCTCCGCTATATCTACCTCCTGGCCAGCAGTCTTCCTGAATAACAGTAAGTACATGACTGATGATCAATGAGCAACATAAAAGCATGAGGGAAGTTCTGAAGATGTGGCATGACAAGACTGAGGAGAAGTCTCCCTGGATGGAGAGATACCACTTCCAGGATAACTGTCCTAATCTTCCCGCATTCCCTCAAAATACAACGTCCGGACTTGGAATACACACCACCTAATGTACCACATCTTCTCTGAGGTTGACTTACCTGATTCTTTTAAGTCTAGGAAGCTTCTCCCAGCCCTCCGAAGTACCCTGACCACCAATTTCCAGAAGGTCTGGAAACACAACTTTCTGTCAGCTTCTTGTGCCAGAACACCTAGATTCAGAAACTTCTGTTAGTATTGTTAAAGTATGTTCCCTTACCTCTGTCCTGAAAGCCATCATATTTTAAAGCTGATGGTCTCAACCTCCTTAGAGACAGTCCTTGCCGAAGAGCTCACTCTATGGACAGACTTCACCTGCCCTCAGTGGGCATGTGCTCTCTAAAAACTACCTCATGGTTGAAAGGGAATAATGAAAATAGTGTAGTTGAAATAACACCAACTGGTTAATTGCTTCTGGGAAATAGGAAAAAAAAATATGATGAGCAAAAGCAGTGTAGCTTTCTCCAGAGCTTGTGAGAGAAAGGCCAATTGTGATAAAATAATCCAACTAAACTCTGCCGACTCCAGCCGTGTGCCTGTATGTTATGTGCCTAACCTTTCTGAACATCCCACCTCATTTAATCTTCAAATGGCTTGCTAAGTGTGAAGTGAAATCACAGCTTTTTTGCTAGCTCTTTCTGCTTTAAAATTGTCTGACACCATCATGTTTACTTTAGTAATTACTGATGATTTGTGGGGTTACCTCACTTTTAATAAAACTCAAGCACATATTTAATATCGGATTCTTATAACAAGACAAATAGTTTGGTGAACTACTATGCTAAACTTTTATAAATGATTGTTTTGTCTTTTGCTTTAATACAAAAAAATTTGAATTTTATGCTATTCTATTTGTTCTGAGATGAAATTAAATTATGTGTCTTTATCTTTTGGAAATTTGTTTCTAATACTTGTGAGTTTGGCATGGAATGTCTGGGGCTTCTTTTCCCACTTTCAATGTATTAGACTTTTGAAAACTTCACTTGATGCATTTTTATCTTAAGACAATTTCATTCTGGCTAGTGAAAAAAGAGCGACTCTCCTGGCCACACGTCACTTCTGAGGATGCTTCTTCCTGCTCAGTGCTCATGGTTCTTTGTCAGTTTGGGGGAGCTTTTTCAAATGTACACACTGACCAGCATCCAGGAAAAGGCCCAGAGAAGTCCTCTGAGGATGATTAGAGCTCTCATTCTACTGAGGACATTTTATCCAGTGTTGTGTCTTGAGCATTCTAGTGCCTTTGTTTCTCTGCACTCCAGGCTTGGTCTCATCATCTCAACAAACATTTGCAGTTCTTCTTCTGGAGCAGTTATTAATTGTGTGTATCAACTTGAAGAGTCTAAGGCATGTTTCTTGGGAATGTTTTTAAAAGCATTTCCATATGAAGCCAGCATTGGAATCAATACAGTGAGTAAAGAGTGCCTTCACCAAAAAAGATGAGAATAGTCAAATTAGTTGAGGGCAAAATGGAACAAGAAATGTAGAGGAATCCTAGTAATGAATTACATGAAGCCTGAACTTTCCATCTTGTGTAACCAGGCAAGGCTTCCCCAGCCACAAAACGTCTGGCCTACAATCTGACCTGCCTTCAAGATGTGCTGAGGAAATGTGGCACAGAACTTGTGGGAGTGGACAACCCATGAGTGGTCTGATTTGAGGCCCACAGCGACAAGAGAGAGCCCAGGCCTGATTCTGCGTGGATGACCAGGAACCAGAGGCTGGATATCCCAGAGACCTAAAGTTCTGTTATTATAGTCTGGTACCTAGTCCAGTTATCATGAGAGATGATGGGAGCAGATGCTGAGATCCACAGCCAAACATTAGGTAGAGAAAGTGTCCAGATTGGAGGTCTCCATTAGGTCCTTCCCCCCTGAATCTCCAAGAAGCCCACAAAAGAGGGGGAGGAGGAATTGTGGTGACAAGAGAGATCAGGGCTACTGGGAGAGCACAGCCTGGCCTGCAGAATCAACTAAGCAGGGCTCATGGGGGCTCACAGAGACTGAAGTGGCCTGCATGGGTCTGAACTAGGTCTTCTGCAAATATGTTATGGTTGTTCATATGGTGATTGGGAGAGCGGGGAGGAGGGGGTTCCTAACAGTGGGAATGGAGGGTGTCTCTGACTCTTCTGCCTGCTCTTTCCTCCTACTTGCCCGGCCTTAATTTGAGGGTTTGTGCCTGGTCTTAGTACATCTTGCTATGCCATGTTTGGTCGATATTTTCTGATATTTTCTGGGCGAAAGAGGGTAGATCTGGCAGAGAGGGAATATGGGGGGTGATTGGAAGGAGAAAAAAAAAAGAAATATAGAAAGAATCTCTGTTGCCTCCTATTGAGCTGGCTTGACTCTGTTTTCCTGCCCTTGAACATCTGAGCTCTGGTTAATGGACCTTTGAACAGCACAGCTCATGACAACAGCCTTTCTGGTTCTCATACTTTCAGACTCAAAGTGGGAATTAGGTCATTAACTCCCATGGATCTCAGGCCTTCCAACTCAAACTAGAGATTACCCCACTGGCTCCTGACTCCCATTTTCTGGCATCTGGACCCAGACTTAATTTACTATCAGCTTTCCTTTTTTCTAGTTTGCATATGGAAGATGTTAAAATTATTTTACTTTTATATCCACATGAACCATTCCCCATAATAAACCACCAACATTTTACAGACATACACTTCTTTTCTGTACCTATCATCTGTCATCTACCTACCTACCTACCGACCGACCTACCTATCATCTTACCCAGACATCCATTAGGTCTGTTTTTCTGTAGAACTCTGATGTACCATCCCTACTACCTTATCTGGCAACTGCAGTCCTTAAAGGTCTTAGCCTGTTTCCTT
>REGO01002014.1:0-12480 GCA_010120015.1 Rhombomys opimus | reverse complement strand
GCTGTCACTGCCAGGTTCTGAGGTCTTGCTGCAGCTGGAGATTTCAGGGTGGTCACATCAGTAGGGATCGGGGTAAGCAGGCTCTCTGTTCTCTGGTTTGGCCCTGGTTAGTCTTAAATTGGAGGGCTGTTGTGCCCCGCCAGCTCAGTGCTGCTGTGCTGCCAGGTTAGAAAGTCCCGCTGTAACTGGAGACTGTGTTGCTAGTCCTGATGCTTTCTGGGAAGTCCTGGGGTCTCTTCACTGTGCTCTCCAAGCTTGGGAGGCCCAGCGCCTGGTGTGTCTATCTTGTATGGCGTTTCTGCCTGGTTTTGGTGAGTATATAGCGTATTCTCTGTTGTGCGATTGGGTGGGCCGTACCGTCAGTGATGGCGATCCTGCGGAGCTAGTATGGTGTCTAGCAGACTGGGGCCCTGGTAGGATGGTGCAGCCGCCGTGAGATTCTGCTTTTTATCTTTTTGAAAACAGTTTAGAACTCAGATTGTAAATGCAGAGAATTCTATTTGTTGAACTCTATATTCCTTAGAATAGAAGGAAAATTCCTGAGAATTTGAACAAATTGTTTCTTAGCCTTTACCAAGCACAAAATAATATCTTGAGTAAATATCCAATTATATGATAAGCTAATGTGGTTTAAAGCCTATTTTAGTGGTAATTGAATCTCTTTTGTTTTCTAATGTAACTTCTGAGACTATTATGGTTCATAAATATTTTGGGTGATCATTGAGCATCATAATATATATTGTCACATATATTAAAAGAATATAATGGGAATAAATGATAGGAGAAAGGACAATTCTGTGTGTGAGTGTGAGTGTGTGTGTGTGTGTGTGTGTGTGTGTGGTAATTACATTGCTTCTTTCCTCACTACATTATTTTATTCTGTATTTGGCCTTTGAAGGGTTGTGGTCATACTCTGATTAATTCCAAACAATGGTTCCAGCTCTCTCTCCCACAGTCAGACTCTCTATACCTTTTGGATGTCTGTTAAGGTAATGAAAACTTTAAGAAATTTACAACGTGAATATCTTATTTTTTCAAATAGGAATGATGAATTGTTTGACAACAGTGAAACAAACCCAAACTTCAAGAAGCATACACACTGCAAAGAAAAAAGGTAGAAAAGGAGTATTACCAGACATTTTGGTGAGTAGGGGAGGAGACAACATATGGTTTGGAGGAAACTGTGCTTTCTTCTTGAGATTTTCATAGTCTTTTTTCATTATTATTATTATTATTATCATTATTATTACTATTATTTAGAATTTATTCATTTTGTAGGCCAGTCTTAGCCCCCTCCCTCATCTCCTCCCAGTCCCATCCTCCTTCCTTTTTCCTCCCCTATCCCTCTCCCCTAGTCCACTGAAAGGGGAAGACCTCCTCCCCTGCTGTCTGATCCTAGCCTATTATGTCCCACCAGAACTGCCTGGATCCTCTTCCTCTGTGGGCTAGTTAGATTGCCCCATTAGGGAGAAGTAATCAAGGAACAGGCAACTAAGTTCATGTGAGAGAATGTCTCTTTTCCACTGACTAGGAGACCCACATGGAGACTGAGCTGTCTGTGGGTGATAGCTGAGCAGGGGGTCTAGATCCTCTCAATCCATGGTCTTTTGTTGATGCATCAGTCTCTGCATCAGACCCCTGGACCCAGCCTTTCTGGATTTGTTGGTCCCTTTGTGTGGCTCCTGTCTCCTCAGGGTCCTTTTATTTCGCACTTCTTCCATAAGACTCCCTATGCTCTATCTAAGGTTTGGCTGTGAGTCTCTGCATCTGCTTTGATCCCCTGTTGGGTGGAGTGTTTCAGAGGACCTCTATGGTAGGCTCCCATCCTGTAATCCTTCAGGTATCTATTCTGTTTTTCTTTCTGAATGAGAAGTAAGCATTTTCCCTAGGGTCGTTCTTGTTGTTTGGCTTCACTAGCTCTGTAGACTTTTGTATGTTTATCCTATATTATATGGCTAATATCTACTTATAACTGAGTATAGTACCATGCATGTCTTTCTGTTTCTGGGTTATCTCACTCAGGATGATCTTTTTACTACTTCCATTCATTTGTCTTTGTAGTCTTTTTAATAAAATAATTTTATTAGAAACCTCAGAAAAAGCAATAGATGTAAAATGAGGAGAAATGGAGATGATATGCTAGAATATAGGTCAGTCACATAGAATCAGGCAGCCACATGGGGGAAAGCAGATCTTTAGAATAAGAGTAAGGATTCCTAATGCAGCAAAAAAGTATAGAAGCATGACTAAGCTATGGTCAGAACACTCTCCCCCCAAAAGAAAAATAGAGGAAAAGAAAAAGAAACAATTATGCCTTTCTGAGTGGGCATAAGCAGCCAAACTTCATGGCAGCTTTTATAAAATTCAGTAGGGTAGAGAATTCTGGGAAGGATTCATGTTCTTTAAGCTTAAACCTCTTTCTAATGTTCTAAGGTTCCGTAGATAGTAGATCCTTGCCAAGCCCACCTGATAAAAATCATAAGGAGACAATAGAGTCTAAAAGTAGACTCTATTTTTGGCAGTAAATTTAGGAAGAAGGAAAGCAAATGAAAAAAAAAAGGAAACAAAGGAAAGATACAAAAGAATCAGACATCAAGGCTAGATAAAATTTTTTGAGGTCCTGGCAACCTAGAAATTCAATAAATTCAGCTATTTTGCCTTAGGAATATTTTAATTAAATGTGACAATAAAGACACAGCAAAATCTTGCAGCAATTTTGTTCCCTTTACTTCCCACATTTGTCTCTAACCATTTGTTGAAACTTGCCATCTGGTACTAGCCTTCCATACAAAGCACTCTTGACACTAATGCAGAAATAATGCAGGAGATACCTTTAAGGATATGCAGGTGTGCATATCATGTTGAGATATAAAATAAACAAAAGATGTGTTTACTATGTAAGAGAATTTTCCAAAAAAATTATTGATATGATTATCTCCCTAGGCAAAGGGGATAGAAGAGACATAATTAAAGTGTTTATGTTCAGCAATGATCTTTGCATGTGGAGTTTCATAAATAACCAGAAATTATTTTGTAGAACTCTTTTTCACAGTGTCTCCTAGGTGGTCTGTTGGCTATGTGAAGATGAAATTGAGTATCTCCATCCAAGGCAACAGCTGTCAGAAACATGATGAAGTGGGTGATGGATGCAGGATTTGAAATTTCTATAAGAAGCATGTGGCCAGAAAAAGTGCTGCTGATGCTCTGGGTGAAGAGCAGAAAGATTATGTGGCTTGAATAAATGGTGGGAATGACAAACAAGATTTTCCCATGAAACAAGATGCTTTGTCCCATGGCAGTGTGACTGCAGTTGAGTAAGGACCATTCTCACTATAGACCAATGAGAACTGGAGAGAGGAAGCACACATATATTCGCCAATGCATTGTGGATACTAACCTAAGTGTTCTCAACTTGCTTATTTTAAAAAATAAAATAAAATGAAATGAAATAAAATAAAAGAGAAGGATACTCCTATACTGAAAGCATGGCTGCTCCTTGTCCATTGGCGCCTAAAAGAGCTAGCAGAATATGAAAGCTTCTCAATCTCTCTTAAAGAGATGATGCCCACCAATATGTTGTCCAAAAGCCTTTAAACAGAGAAGGTAAGAAGTCCAGGACCCAAACACCCAAGGTTCAGGCTCTTTTTACTCCAAGGGTCCTGTAACACAAATGCCAACATACTGTTCTGAAGAAACAGCACACTAAGAAAAACAGGCAGACATCTCCAAAATATGCTAAGCTTTTGGCCAAGGGAGTGAAGGAAGCCAAAGAAAAATGCCAGGAACAGATTGCAGAGAGATGTAGGTTTTTGGTCCTGAGAGCTTCTACTTCTAAATTTGAGTCGAGCCAATCATGTTTTTAAGGCCCACCAACTCCCTGAAAGAACCTTCGACAGTGGTAAACTGCACAACTTATCCTGTGATCTGTTTCCTGTCCCACAACTCTGCCTGCATTTCCAGAGACCTGCCAGACCTGGGATACCAGGTAAGCCCTGCCCCTTCCAAGCTCCTGCCTGCCAACTTCCCTGAAAACAACTCCAACAACAGTAAACTAAATGACATGCTCATTGCCCCATTTCCCTCCCACAGCTCTGCCTGCACTCTTGGAGGCCTTCAGTCACCAGGGACAAACAAGCAAGAGTGCCTCCCATCCTTGCAGGGATACTTCCCTAATACACAGACATGAGCCTGAAACTGCACCCTACACTCTGGGCTCCATTTTCTAGTCAACACCACCACTTGCTTTCCTGGAGGCCTACCAGTAACAGGTACCCCATTCCACTCTGATACTAGGGACCCAGAGGTAACAAAACCCCAGAGACCACCCAGGCCACAACAACCCTCAGGAAAGCACCTACTGATACTGAAAACTAGCTGGTCATCAGCACTTTAGGTCACTCTGACCAGGAGACAGATGAAACAGAAACAAAGAAAGAAACATGCAAAAACACCCATCCAACAAAAGTAAACTCAGAAATAAGTATCATCTCTATAATAACTGTAAAACTCAGATGGCTAAAGTCCAGAGTGATAACAAAACCAACAACATCCAGGCAATGTAGCACCTGCAGAGCCCAGCTCTCCTACTACAGCAAGCCCTGGATATCCTATCACAGCTGAAGCACAGAAAATTGATCTTAAATATAATCGTATGAAGATGATAGAGGCCTTTAAAGAAATAAAGGAAAATACGGACAAACAGATGATAGAAATTCAATACTTGAAAATGGAAATAGAAGCATTAAAGACAATACAAACAGAGAGAATCATGGAGAAAGAAATTGTAAGGTCTAGAACAGGAACTACAGACACAACCATCACCAACAGAAATCAAGAGATGGAACAGATAACTTTAGGCATAGAAGATATGAATGAAGAAACCGATATATCTTCCAAAGAAAATGTTAAACCTAAACAGTTGTGAGACAAAACATTGAGGAAATCTGGGATACTATGAAAAGACCAAACCTAAGAATAAAGGGCATAGAGGCAAGGAGAAGTTTCTCAGCTCAAAGGTCTAGAGAATATTCCCAACAAAAATTATTGAAGCAAAATTCCCTGACCTAAAGAAAAAGATGCCTATAAACACATGAGAAGCTTAAAGAACACCAAATACATTAGAGTAGAAAAGAAAATCCTCCTGCCACAGAATAATAAAAACACTAATATGCACAACAAAGAAAGATATTAAAAGCTGCAATGGAAAAAGGCCAAATAACATTAAAGGCAGACCTATCAGAATAATACCCAAATTCTCAACAGAGACTAGAGAAACTAAAAGGGCCTAGGCAAATGTCTTGCAATCTCTAAGAGACCAATATGCCAGCCCAGACTTCTATATCCAGCAAAACTTTCAATCACCATAGAGGAGGGATAAATCAAGATATTACACGACAAAACTAAATTTAAACAATATCTATTTTCAAGTGCAAGCCTAAATAAGATACTAGAAGCTCTATCCCACAGGAAGTTAACTATACCCAAGAAAACTCAGGAAATAATGAATTCAACAACAGCAAAGCTAAAAGAAGAATGTGTGCACCTGAGTGCATGCGCATGTGTATGTGCACACACTCACACACAGACACAAATACATACACACATTGCCACCACCATCAAAATGGAATAAACAATCATTGGTCATTACTACGTCTTGGCATCAACGGACTCAATTACCCAAATTAAAAAAAAAAACAAACAAAAAAACAACAACAACAACAACAAAAAACCCTGCACAGATGCAGCCAATGGCAGTTCAGTGTCCAAGTGGGTTAAATAATAATGGGAAGAGGGACTGCCTCTGACATAATCTGATTGGCCTGCTCTTTGATCACCTCCCCCTGAGGGGGGAGCAGCCTTACCAGGCCACAGAAGATGTCAATGCAGCCACTTCTGATGAGAACTTATAGACTAAGATCAGAAGGAAGGAGAGGAGGACCTCCCCTATCAGTGGACTTGGGGAGGGGCATGCATGCAGAAAGAGGAGGAAGGGTGGGATCTGGAGGGGAGGAGGAAGGGGCTTATGGGGGAGATACAAAATGAATAAAGTGTAATTAATAAAAGTTAAATAAAAAATAAAAAACACACAAACTCTCAAAATGTATGTAAAAACAGTATCTAACATTATGCTGCATATAAGAAACACACCTAAACATATTAAAAAAAAACATTATCTTATAATAAAGAACTGGAAGAAGATTTTTCCAAGTAAATGGATGCAAGGAGAATGCTGGAGTCTCCATTCTAATATCTAATAAAACAGACTTTCAACCATAGTTAAGCAAAAGAGGAGTACAGTTCATACACATCAAAGGATAAATCTACCAAGATGATATCTCAATTCTGAGTACTATGCCCCCAAATGTAAGGTGACCCACTTTCTTAAATGAAACATTATTAAACCTGAAATCATACATCCAACCCCACATATTACCATTGGGAGACCTCAACACCTCATTCTTACCACTAGACAGATCATCCAGGCAGAAAATAGAGAAATAATGAAAGTAACCAATGCTATGAATCAAATGGACCTAACAGATATTTACAGAACATTTCACATAAACACAAGAGTATATAACTTCTTCTCTACACCTGGGGGAAACTTCTCCAGAATTGACCATGTAATCAGACATGAAGCAATTCTCAAGAGATACAAAAAACTGAATAACCCTCTGTATCTTATCAGACAACCATGAGTTATAACTGGACTTCAGCAATCCATGATGATAATCCAGTGGCTAGTCCTGCGTCCACTCTGGTAGAATTTACCGTAACAATGGTCACTCTCAGCTGCTCCATCATAGTACCGAATTCTCCAGTCCAATTACCTAAAATATAGCCATGGGCAGGCATGGGAGCGTTAGCAGGCCTTCTGGTGTTGGTCTCCTTGGTTTGCCTGTGGTGTATATGCAAGATTAGAGTCTCACAACAGTGTAATGCAGCCATGATCATTCAGGCCTTTACAGCCATTGAAGCAGGACAGTCTCCCCAAGCGTGGGAACTAAAATGTTATGCTCAGGATGCGAGGCTAAGCACTGCACTCAGGGTCAGCCGCTTTCGACCCAGAGAAGAGCATGTCTGATTGCATGCGGGTTGATGCCCCAGGTCCCGCCTCTGAGAAAAAGGTATCGGACGGGTCTGATGCTCTTTGGGTGGATGACACCTAAATGAACATCGGTACAAAGTCCCAATTTATTTCTAATATCAGACCTCTACTCTTGCCTGATGCATCTAAAACAAAAAGGGGGAACTGTAGATAGCTGCGTAATGCCATGCCTTAAAGATGGAGCTGGTTTCCGCCTTCCACCTTCCTGGTGGTGAGTCCTCTCTGTCACAAACAACTCCATATTTGGCTAAGGCTGAGGATCTGGCTTGCTTCCGTGTATGTGGACCTATCTGCATTGCCCACGTGGCACGCTGGGGTTGGCTACCCAGAGGCTATTTAAGCTGTGAGCTGGCTTTCCCCAGGGTCAGAAGATTGTTCAAGGTTCCTGAATAAACTGCATTGAGAAGAAAAAATAAAATAAAATAAAATAAAATAAAATAAAATAAAATAAAATAAAATAGCATTTGGGGGAAAAAAACTGGACTTCAACAATAACAGAAGCAGCAGAAAGGCTACAAACTCATGAAAATTGAACAACTCTCAGTGATCACTGTTTAGGTGTGTTTCTTATTTGCCATACATGGTCCTTGATTGGAGTATCAGTCTCAGAAAATACTCCTAGGCCCAGATATATTGGTTCTGTTCCTCTCCTTGTGGAGCTCCAGTTCTCTTCAGGTCTTTCTGTCTCCCCTTTCTTTCATAAGATTCTCTGATATCTGCCCAAAATCTGGCTGAGTCTCAGTATTTGCTTTAATACTCTACCAGGTAGAGTCTCTGGACCTTCAAAGAAGAGCTAACTCCAATACTCCAAAACAGAAGAAGAAGGAACATTACCAAACTCATTCTATGAAGCTTTAGTCACTTTGATACCGAAACCACACAAAGACCCTAAAAAGAAAGAGAACACTGATGCAAAAATACTCAACAAAATACTCGCAAACTGAATCCTAGAACACATAAACAATATCATCCACTATGACCATGTAGGCTTCATCCCAGGTATGCAGGGGTGGTTCAATATACAGAAATCCATCAATGTAATCCACCATATAAACAAACTGAAAGGAAAAAAAAACATGATAATCTCCTTAGATGCAGAAAAAACATTTGATAAAATCCAACATTCATTTATGTTTAAAGTCCTGCAGATATCAGGGATATAAGGCACTTAACCTAAACATAGTAAAGGCAATTACAGCAAGCCTATAGCCAACATCAAATTAAAGGGAGAGAAACTTAAAGCAATCCTACTGAAATTAGGGACAAGGCAAGGCTGCTTACTCTCGCCATGCCTCTTCAACATAGTTCATGAAGTCCTTGCTAGAGCAATAAGACAATTAAAGGAGATCAAGGAGACACACAATGGAACATTACTCAGATATTAAAAAACAATGACATCATGAAATTTGAAGGTAATTGGATGTAAGTAGTAAAGGTCATTTTGAGGTATGTAACCTAGACATAGTAAGATAAACATGCTATGTACTCACTTATAAGTGAATCTTAGCCATAACAGACAGTATAACCATCCACAGACCCAAAGAAACTCTGAAGCAAGCAGGCCCTAAGGTAGATGGAGCACACATGAATCTCACTGAGAAGGGGAAATGGAATAGGCATAGGGGATGGAGAGAGGGAGGGAACTGGATAGGGTAAACAGTAGGGAGAATAGCAGGAAGGATCAAGTGGGAGAATGATAGAGGGAGAGACTAGGTTAATGGATGTCAGAACATCTCTGGGATGAAATAGAAAACTAAGACAATATTAATACCCAGGAATTTATGAGGGTGATTGTGGCTAGGACTCCTAGAAATGGGGTATATGGAGCTTGAAATGGCCATCTTATGATACAGAAAAGACTGGAGGGACTGGGACAACAACCTAGCCACAAAACTTAGAGCAACAATTCCCTCTGCCAACAAGATGTGCAGGGGTAAAGATGGAGCAGAAACTGAGGGTATGTCCAACCAGTGACTGGATCCTCTTACAGCTATGCCCTGAGAGAGAGCCCACCCCTCACACAGTTAAAGATATTCTGCTATACTTGTGGACAGGTACCTAACATAACTGTCATCTGAGAGGCTTCATCCAGCAACTGATGGAAATAAATGCAGAAAACCATAGCCAAACTATATTAGGAACTTGAGGAATCCTATGGAAGGAGAAGAGGAAAGATTGAAAAAGCCAGATAGGGCAAGAACACCACAAAAAATCATACAGAACCAGCTAACCTTGGCCCACAGAGACCCACAGAAACTGAATCACCAAGCAGATAGCATACTTGAGATAGACCTAGGATATGCACACATGTGGGTCTCCTAACAGCAGGAATAGGAGCTGTGTCTGACTCCATTGTCAAACTTGGGGATCCTTTTCACCTAACTGTGCTGCTGTGCCTAACCACAATAGAGAAGATACAGCTAGTATTGCTACAACTTGATATGCCAACGTGGCTTTATACCTATGGGAGGCCCCCATTTTTCTGTGCCTTTTCTGAGGAGATAGGGTGGATGGGTGGATGGAGGAGAGGTAAAGTGAGAGGGAGTCGCTGGGAAGAGAAGAAGGAGTGGAAACTGATCAGGCTGTACAAGAAATAAATTAATTAATAAAAATGTAAAAAAATATAACTCTTTAAGAATAACAGATAATCAAAACTTGAAAAAGAAGCCTTACTGACTTTTTTATATAAGAGGAACTAATTTTTATGTATTACTTTACACAAACCGCTGTTTATTTCAGGAGAGATAATTAGAAACACATCTTATATATACTGGAAATTAGTCCTCTGTAAGATATACGGTTGGTGAAGATCCTTTCGCAATCTATAGGCTGTTGGTTTGTTTTGATGACAGTGTCCTTTGCTTTACAGAAGCTTTCCAGTTTAATGTGATCCCATTTACTGATTGTTCCTCTTAGAGCCTGTGCTGTTGGTGTTCTGTTCAGTAAGTTGTCTCCTGTGAAAATGAGGTCAAGGATCTTCCCCACTCTTTCTTCTAAGTGGTTTAGTGTGTCTGGTTTTATATTCAGTTCTTTGATCCACTTGGACTTTAGTTTTGTGCAGGGTGATAAGTATGGATCTATTTGCGTTTTCCTACATATAGACATCCAGTTAGACCACCACCATTTGTTGAAGATGCTGTCTTGTTTCCATTGAATGGTTTTGGCATCCTTGTTGAAAATCAGATGTCCGTAAGTGTGTGGGTTTATTTCAGGGTCTTCTATTTGATTCCATTAAGAACTCAAGAAGTTAAACAGCAACAAATCAAGTAATCCAATTAAAAAATGGAGTACAGAGCTAAACAGAGAATTCTCTGTAGAGGAATATCTAGTGGCAGAGAAATACTTAAAGAAATGTTCAACGTCCTTAGTCATTAGGGAAATGCAAATCAAAACGACCCTAAGATTTCACCTTACACCCATCAGAATGGCTAAGATCAAAAACTCAAGAGACAACACTTGCTGGAGAGGTTGTGAAGAAAGGGGAACCCTCCTGCACTGCTGGTGGGAATGTAAACTTTTACAACCACTCTGGAAATCCATTTGTCTGGTGCTTCCTCAGACAACTAGGAATAGTGCTTCCTCAAGATCCAACTATATCACTCCTAGGCATATACCCAAAAGAGGGTCAAGTACACAATAAGGATATTTGTTCAGTTGTGTTTGTAGCAACTTTATTTGTAATAGCCAGGAGCTGGAAACAGCCCAGATTCCCCTCAACTGAGGAATGGATACAGAAATTTTGGTACATCTACACAATGGAGTATTACTTAGCAATAAAAAACAAGGAAATCATGAAATTTGCAGGTAAATGTTGGGATCTGGAAAAGATCATCCTGAGTGAGCTATTCCAGAAGCAGAAAGACACACACGGTATATACTCACTAACATAGACATATAATATAAGCTAAACTTACTAAAATCTCTACAACTAAAGAAACTAATCAGGAGGAAGGACTCTCGATAAAATTCTCAATCCCTATCCAAAAAGGCAAACAGGATGGACATCTGAAGGAGGAAAAAAGAGGGAACAAGTCAGGAGCCTGACACAGAGGACCTCTGAAAGGCTCTGCCCTGAAGACTGTCAAAACAGATGCTGAGACTTATGGGCAACCTTTAGGCAGAGTGTAGGGAACCTTATGAAAGAAGTGGGAAATATTAAGGTCTGGAGAGGACAGGAACTCCACAAAGAGAGCAACAGAATCAAAAAAATCTGAGCATAGGTGTCTTTTCTGAGACTGATACTCCAACCCAGGACCGTGCATGGAGATAACCTAAGACTCCTGCACAGATGTGTAGCCCATGGCAGTTCAGTGTCCAAGTGGGTTCCATAGAAATAGGAACACGGGCTATCTCTGACATGAACTGATTAGCCTGCTCTTTAATTACCTCCTCCTGAGGGGGGGAGTAGCATTACCAGGCCATGGAAGAAGACAATGCAGCCACTCCTGATGAAACTTAATTGACTAGGATCAGAAGAAAAGAAAAGAAGACCTCCCCTATCAGTGGACTTGGGGAGGGGCATGCGTGCAGAGGGTGGAGGAAGTGAGGAATTGGGACAATAGTATGGAGGAGGGAACCATGGGGGGATACAAAGTGAATAATGTGTAATTAATAAAGAATTTTAAAAAAGAATCAATCAAAATAATTCCTCACAGACATGGTCATAGGGCAGTCTGATTGAGGCAATTATTTAATTGAGGTCCCCTCTTCCAAGTTGGGTTGAGTAAAATTGACAATAAAAATAACCAGGACAGCTATTAAAAAGTATATGTAAAAAAAGAAAGAAAGAAAGAAACACATCTTAGCTTCAGGTATGACAAACTGAGTCCTGTGATGTAGGCAATAACCTCTTCGGAAGAGGGGTGTGAGCTACAGTCAAGCTATGTTTCTGTGAGAACAATCAACAGTACACCTGCTTTTTGTCTGGCAGTTGGAGATACTCAGGAAGAAGCTAAGCCCATACACTCCTTCCCTCATCTTAGAGCACAGTGTGTAGAACAAACCCTTTTACTTTAGTCATATAATTGAGTCAATATTTTTTATTAACTTGTAACTTGCATGCAGCAAAATATACCTTTTTAAATGAGTTGTTCTCAAAGTTTATTTTGCAACTGAATTTTAATTACTTTTATACAAGAACAGAAACAATAATAAATTCTTTTACTTTCAAAATATGATACTGTTTCTTAAAAGGATTGGTGGTTAATGCACTAAAGCTATCTTTATAATACATTCTGATTCTTTACCCTGTTTAGTTGATCTCAATGCTTTCTAACTTTGCCATTAGAAATACTGTCTCTAACCCTTATGTAATACTAGTGTAACACAAATTAGAAGTTAATATTCAGGGTTTCTTTTTAAAGTTTTTTTTT
>REGO01002005.1:0-12632 GCA_010120015.1 Rhombomys opimus | reverse complement strand
TTCAGTTACAGTAACTGCTGCAGCTACTGTGTATCTGGTTCCATTTTTAATGAAGCTGCTCCCACTTCTGTAGAGCACTGCATCATCATCTTTCAGGGGGACCATCTACTAGGTCTAGATAGATCCTATGGACCATAGTTGTGATACAAGACCATCAAGGATGAGCACCTGAGGGTTGTCAACCGGCAAGAGGCTGGGAAGGTGATTGCAGTGAGATTCTCACAGCAGAATGGATGACTTCCAGGATTAGGGCCTGATACTGGGTTACACAAGAATTAAACAGACAGCATTCTGGTGGTCCTCAAGTGCACTAAGTGATGTGAGTATAAGATCTTGACCCAGAGTTAACTTGTCTGCTTCTTTTACTAGAATAGTAGTAGACACCACAACCCTTAGACCAGCCGTCCATCCAGAGCTTACAGGATATATCACATTGGACCGGTATGACACACGGTGTTTCCAGGGCCCTAAAGTTTGTGTTTACAGCCCCCTTTGCAGTAGCTTTTATTTCTTGGACAAAGAGATGTAAAGGTGTCAAGAATTCTGGAACTGTGAGGGTTGGAGCCAAAATCAGCTCCTTTAGTCTCAAATGCCTTTGTTCAGTTTTAGTCTAGCTTATTTCCTCAGTGTCCCCTTTGAGCTGCAATATAGAGGTTTTGCTATTTCTACAAAACATGCCATCCAGAGGTGGCAATACCCAAGCACACCAAGACACTCTCAAACCTGTCTCTTAGTGTTTGAAGTTGGGATCTGCGGGATGGAGGCAAGCCTACTCAGATACAGGCTTTGTTTGGCTTCCCTCAGTTGGTAGCTAAGATAGGCAGCCTCTGATGTAGAAGGTTGGACTCTCTTAGCCAACACTCTGTAGCACAGTGTCTGTAACTCTTGCAGCAGTCCCTTGGTGGCTCTTTTACAATATATTTCAGGTTCAGAGGCTAGGAGGAAGTCAAGCGCATACTGTAAGAGTATGATCCTGGGAAACCTCTGACAGATGGACAGAGGGTCAGCACTTAGTCTCTGACCCAACAGGGCTGGACAATTTTTAAGTCCCTGAGAGACCCTACTCTAAGTAAGTTGGCCACTTTGACCTCCCTTTGTATCTGTTCATTCAAAAGTGAAGATGGTTTCAACACCTTTTGCCATTGGGAGGCTGAAGAGAGCATCTTTAAGGTCCAAGAAGTCTCTGGGTATATGGGTTAGGAATTATGGGGGTGGATGGTCTCATCCCTCTTATTGATTTTCATCAGATTGTGGATTGATTTATAATCAGAGGTCCTAGGTTTCTTTACAGGCAGGAGAGCTGTAATCCAGGGAGAATAGCACAGGACATCAGGATGCCTCTCTCTCTAAGCCAGGCACTATGGACTGTAATTCACTTTCTTGCATTCAGAGTCATTGGATATTCTTTAACTGGGACAGGGTAGCTGAATTGGTTAGTTGAGCAATTAAAGGGACTTCGTATAGGGGCAGTCCTGGGGTGTTAGTTTCTACCTGGACCCCTGGGAATCTCTGCTGCAAGTCTGACAGTCCAACTATATCCTTTGAGTTGGGACCATGTTTTCAGCTAGAAGATATTCTTCTGACAAAGGGAAAGAAACCTTTTTGTTGTTGTCGTTGTCATTGTTATTGAGAACCTGGAAGTCTAACTTTGTTTCATTATCAGAGAAGATGATGATGACTTTCACCTTATGCAAGAGGTCTCATCCCAACAGTGGTCAATTAACATGGCCAATAACAAGTACATTATTTATACCCATTCCCTAGGTCAATACAATGGTTGCTGGCCCAGGGCTAGTTTTCCTCTTAGACTGAAATCTTTTGATCTGTTAGTTGGCCTGGGGGATCCTTAAAGACTGAATATGTACCTCTAGCTTCTACTAAGAACTTAATGGGTTCAATCCCAGCTTGAAGTGTTTCCCTAGATTCCTGGTGTCTCAAAGCATGGGAGCCTAGGCTCCACTACTTTTCTAATTGTAGTGTATGTGGGACCATTTTCTTCCAAGTAGGGCACTCATTTTTTCCAACATCCTTTAGCCTTCTAGTACGTATATTGGTTTCCTCTAACGGAGGTTTGCTTCTCTCCTGGCCCCCTTCTTGCCTGTTGTGCCACACTGGGGTATTTTTCAGATTTTCTCGCTGGGCTTCCACTATGGACTTGGCAAGTCTCCTGTCCCTCTGGCTCTCACACGGTTCTGTGTTGTTAAACATATTTTGAGCTACCTACACCAGCTAAGACCTAGTCATCCATTTAGATCCCACTAATATTTGTCACTTATAATACTTGTGGCCAGCTTTGTAACAAAAGCAATCTTGAACACCTACCTGTTCACTAGTGCATCTTGGAGTGTGGACTTATAGGTAGGGAAAGCATCTAGGAGGCACGCTAGGAGCATAGCAGGATGTTGGGAGGTCCTCTCTGACCTCACTTACCTTTGACAGGCTTATGAGTCTCTGCTGCTGCCTGGAGTTCAGCCAAGAAGTAGAGCAATTGGTCTCAAGTAGGTTGGCCATTCTTTGGTTGACTATTCCCTCACACTTTATGCCATCTTTGTCCCTACACATGTTGTCAGTAGGGAAAAGTTTGGGGCAAATTCGTTGTGGTGGGTTGGTGTCCTCATCTCAGTCCTGCCTAGCTATAGGAGGTGGCCACTTCAAGTTCCACATTTCCCACTGCTAGGAGTTTCAGATAGTGTGATACTCATAGATTTCCTGGAACTTCCGCTATTCCAGGTCTCTGGCAAATCTCAGAGATGCCCTCCACCTATGTTTTCCAATTTCTTATCTGGTGTCTTCTTCTCAGCTCTATCAACTCTAAATCCCCAAAGCAGTCTCCCACCATCCTATTTCCTACCTACTTCCCGCTCTCTATTCACCTGTAAGTCCTATTTTATTTCCCTTTCTGAGTAAGAGTCAGGCATCCTCTACTGGGTCCTCCTTATAACTTAGCTTCTTTGGGTTTAAGGATTGTAGCATGGTTTTTCTGTACTTTATTGCTAATATATATGTGTAATTGAGTACATACCATGCATGTGTGTTTCAGGTCTCAGTTACATCTCTCAGAATATTTTTTTAGATCCATTTATTTATTTTTTTTGCACATTTCAAGTCATTCTTGTTTTTAATATCTAAGTGGTATTTCTTCATATAATTGGAACACATTTTCTTTATCTATTCTTCAGTTGAAGATCATCTAAGTTGTTTTCCAGGTTCTGGTTATTATGAATAAAGCTGCTATGAACCTGGTTGAGCTAGTATCCTTGCAGTATTTTGGAACACCTTTTAAATGATTGCCCCAAAATGGTATAGCTGGTTCTTGAGGTAGAACTATTTCCAAATTTCTGAGAAGCTGCCAAATAGATTTTACCATAGTTGTTTAAGTTTTCACTCCAAAGAGCCCTAACCCATGGGAGAGAACCATTCACTGATAATATTAGTGTTACTTTGCCATGCTTATAGACAGGAGGCTAGCATAATTTCTATGAAAGGTTTCACCCAGCAGCTGATGGAAACAAATGCAAACATCCACATCCAATCATTAGACAAATCTCAAGTATTAGCATAGAAAAGTTGGGGAAGTGATTGATAGAGCTGGAAGAGTCAAGGATTTCACAAGACAAACTACAGAGTCAGTGAACTTGGGATCATCGAGATGGAAAAAACAATCCAAAGGCATGCATGGAGTGTCTACACATATGTAGCAGATGCATAGCTTGGTCTTCATTGGATTTCCCAACAACTGGATCAGGGGTCCTCTCTGACTCTGATGTCTCCCTTTGGATACCATTCCCCTAACTATACTGCCTTGTCTGGCATCAGTGGAAGAGGATAGGCATAGTTCTGCAGCAACTTAATATGCCAGGGGTCGTTGGTACAAATGAGGTGTCACCCTCTTCTCTGAGGAGAAAGAGAGAAGAGAATGGTGAGAGAGACATGAAAGGCAGGAATGAAAGGAGAGGAGGGTGTCTGCACTCAGGATGTAAAGTGAATAAATGAATAAATTTTAAAAATAAACTGAAAAAGAAAGTCTAGTAACAGCTGCTTAGTGCCCCAATACCTTGGTCAATGTTAATATCCCACTGGGGGTTGGTTGGATGGAAACATATTCTCAGTACAATGAATGTTAACATCCAGAGATCCACTTCTGACCCAACACTACTTTATTAGTTTCCAACTTAGTGTAGTCCCTCTCTTCTGAGGTGAAAAAGATGTCCAATAACTGTTGCCAATCATTCCAGATAGTCTGATGGGTGTGACAGACATTCTCTAGGAGAGATGAGTTCCTGGAGTGTCTCAGAGGAAGGGGAGAGCTGTTCTTTGAGTATCAGCAATACTAGTCACTGATCCAGAAGGGAACATTTTTGGTAAACAGGAATAGGGGTTCCTTGCTTTGAATCTTTGTCTCAAAAGGAGTGTGTCCAGGGGCTTCCTGGAGGAGAATAATGGCGTGAACTGCAGAGTCAAGTTGTAGGTGCACTGCAGATGTGCCAGGGAGACAGATGAAAGGACACCTGGGGTGGAGTTGATGTCCAGGATGGCGTCACCATTCCTCCATGAAAATGTTGTCAGGTAGTTCTTCATCCTCTGGGTCAATGGATAAAATATTTCCTGCCTTTAATCTTTTCAGCTTAATTATCAGAAATTTAACAATAGATTTTAGGGAACAGGTTCTAAGCCATAATAAACTTACCCAAAACTTTATGTGAGGAAACTCATCAGGGTGGTCAGGAGTTACTGTGACACCAAGCCAAACTGTTTTTGCGTTTCAATAGCTGTCTGTACCTGCAGACAGCCATTCCAAAGAGGGCCATTGTAAGTAGCAAAAATTCCTGAGAAGGGCTTTTGTTAAACAGACTCCATACTCTGCCTCCCTATCTTTATATGCCTCCTGGAAATAGTGTGAGAAACATCCCCAAAAGTAAGCAGAACAGTACATAATTTCACATTCCAGATTTCAGTTCACCATGACAAGTAACAAACTGACCAGAAAAGACAAATACAAACAAAACAGGAACAAACAATGATAAGAAAGACACAAATTAGGGTGTCTACCAAGCACTCATACTCTTGGACAGAGAGAATCTTGTGATGTCTCACTTGGATCCTGAATACTGGATTAGTGGGCACAGATGACCTTTATTCATTTACTTAGTTTTTTTGTTGTTTGTTATTATTATTTACATTTTATCAACTCTGCATCCCAGCTGCACCCGCTCCCCCATTCCCTCCCAATCATAATCTCCCTCCCTCAGCTTGTCCCTGCCCCTTTCCAAGTCCAAGGACTGGGAAGGACATCCTTGCCTTTCGTCTGGCCTTATTTTATCAGGTAAGGTCTCAGGGCATTTACTTATTTTAATTGTCACTTTATTTCTTATTTTTAAATTTTTTATTCAGTTAACATCCTTTTTGTAACCCCAACTTTTCTTCTATCCCAATCTCCCCTCACTTCACCCTCTTCTTTGCTTTTCCTCAAGAAATTGGAGCACCCTTTTCCATCTATCCCGGCTCATCTAGTTTCATGAGGAATGAGTATGTCCTCCTCTGTGGCCTGGCAAGGCAGTCCTGCCAGGGGGAAGTGACCAACAGCTGGAAAGCAAGTCTGTGTCCCCACTTCCCTTACTAGTGGACCCAGCTGAACCTGAAGTACCCATCTGCTACATCTATGTAGGGGGCCTAGGTCCAGTTTGTGCATGGTTCGTGCTTGATGATTCAGTCTCAGAGAGCTTCTTTGGGCCCTGGTGAGTTGGCTCTGTTGGTCTTCTTATGGAGCTCCTGTCTCCTCCAAATCCTTTTCTCTTTCATTTTCCTTTTCCACAAACGCCCTACTCATTGCCAAATATTTTTCTCTGAGTCTCAGCATCTGTTTTGAGGCAGTGCTGGGTGGAGCCTCTCAGAGGACAACTCTGACAGGCTCCTGTCTGCAAGCTTAGCAGATTATCATTCATTGTATCAGAGCTTGAACTCTCTAATAGGATGGGTTTTTGGTTGGACCAGGCATTGGTTGGGCAGTCCCTCAATCTCTGTTCTATCTGATCTATCTTTACCGTTGCACATTATTGCAAATTTGGGGTTGACATTTTTGAGGATGATTTATTGTTCTGCTGCCCCTTCTAGGAGATATTCTAGTTGTCCTCTTCACTCCCTATGGTCTCTGTTACTAGGGGTATGTGCTTGATTCCCCTTCATATTTTCCCAGAAGCCTACCCTGACTTAGGTCTACAGCTTGTCACAGGGTTATCTCCACCCTCATTTCTCCTTTCTCTACAGGGCTTTTGTCCTCTTGTCCTTGCTCTCCCTGGGTCTGATGTTTACCCTCTTAACGCTCTGTGCCCTTTCTCCTGTCTTGTTTCCACTCTTTAGCCTATACCTCTGTCTATTCTATCTCCCCCTCTGAGTCATATTTATGGATTCTCTAGGTTACTTATCTACTTTGCGTCTGTGCATCATAGTATGTTTAACCTGTACTATTGGCTATAATCCACATGTAAGTGAATACATACCATGTATGTTTCTCTGGGTCTGGGTTACATCACACAAGATGATCGTTTCTATTTCCACCTATTTGCATGGAAATTTCATAAGTTTCTTGTTTTTAATACCTCAGTAGTATTCCATTGTGTAAATGTGCCACAGTTTCTTCATCCTTTCTTTGGTTAAGGGATATCTAGGTTGTTTTCTGATTTGGCTATAATGAATAAAGCTGTTATGAACATAGCTGAGCAATTCACCTTGTTGCACAGCAGAGTGTCTTTTGGGTATAAAGCCAGGTCAGGTATATCTGGTTCTTGAGATGAAGCTATTTCCATTTTTCTGTGAAAGCAACAGGTTGAATTCCAAAGTGGTTGTAAAAGTTTACACTCTCACCAGCAATGAAGGAGTGTTCCTTTTTCTTTCCACCCTTGCCAGAATGTGCTGTTGCTGGAGATTTTGATCTTACCATTCTGACTGGTGTGAGGTGAAATCTCAGAGTCATTTTGATTTCCATGATGACCAAGGAAGTTGAGATTTATTTATTTATTTACTTATTTATTATAATTTATTCACTTTTCATCCTGACTGTAGACTTCTCCATCATTTTCTCCTGTTCCCAGCCACCCGCTCAACTCCCTATACCCCTCCCATAGGCGAAAGATAGGAGGAGCCCTCTCCTACCATCTGACCTTAGCCTATAAAGTCTCAGCTGGACTCCCTGGATCCTCCTCCTCTGTAGCCTGGCAAGACCACTCTGCAAGGGTCAACTGATTAAACACCAGGCAACTGAGTTTCTTTAAGTGCTTCTTGGTCAATACAGATTCCTCTGGTGAGAATTCTGTGTTTAGTTCTGTCCTTCAATTTAAAATTGCGTTATTTTTTATTGGTGTTTGATTTCTTCAGTTCATTACATATTTTGGATATTAGCCCTTTTTTAGATGTTGGATTGTTGATTTTCCCAATCTGTAGATTGTCATTTCATTCGACTGATGGTCCCCTTTGCATTGCAGAAGCTTTTCAGTTCCAAGGTGTCTGCTTTCATAGAGCCTGAGTTCTTGGTGTTTTGTTTAGAAAGTTGTCTCCTATACCAATGATTTTGAGGATCCTCTCCACTTTCTCTTCTAATGAATTTTACTGTATCTGGTGTTACATTGAGGCCTTTGATCCACTTGGATTTGAGATGGAAAACCTAGAGAAAGGGACAGGAACTAGAGACACAAACAACACCAATAGAATACAAGTGGTAGAAGAATACAAGAGGTAAAAGGTGAATGAAGAAATCTATACTTTAGTCAAAGAAATGTTAAATCTACAAAGTTCCTGAAACAGAACAGCCAAGAAACTTGAGACAGTATAAAGTGTCCCAACTAAGAATAATAGAAGAAGGAGAAAGCTCTCAGCTCCAATGGCCAGAAAATATCTAAATATCTTCAAAAAAAATCATAGAAGAAAACTTCCCCAACCCAAAGAAAGAGATGAATGTAAACACAAAAGAAGCTTACCAAACACCAAACAGATGGCATCAAAAAAATCACTCCACTACAAAATAATCAAAATATTAAACTTACTGAACAAAAAGAGTCTCTTAAAAGCTGCAGGGGGAAAAGGCCAAGTCACATATAAAGGCAACCTATCAGAATTACACTTAACTTCTTATCAGAAACACTAAAAGCCAGAAGGGCGTGCACAGATATCTTTTCCACACTATGAGACCACAGATGTCAACCTCAATACTATCCCCCTCAAACTTTTAATCATCATAGAGAAAGAGATCAAGATATTCCACAACAAAATCAAATTTCAACAATGCCTACCCACAATCCCACCCTACAGAAGATATTAGAAGGAAAACTCCAATGCAAGGAGGCCAAAAACATCAAGGAAAACACAGGTGATAAATAACCCCACATCAGCAAAGTCAATAGAGGGGACACACATATACACACATGCACTATCATCAACACCATCAAACTAACAGGAAGTAACAACAGCTGATAATATCTCTCAACATCTATGACATCAACTCCAAAATAAAAACACAGGTTAACAAAATGGAATAAAAACAGGGCTGCATATAGGAAACACACCTCAGCAATAAAGATAGACATTACCTCAGAGTAAAGATTTTCTAAGCAAATGGACCTAGAAGCTAGCTGGAGTGGCCATTCTAGTACCTGATTTCTTTAATTTATTTTGGTAGAAACAGATTTTCAACCAAAATTAATCAAAAGAGATGGGTAAAACACTTCATATTCATTAAATGAAAAATGCACTAAGATGATATTTCAGTTCTGAACATGTATGCCCCAAATTCAAGACCACTCACATTCATAAAATAAACATTACTAAAGTTTGAACCACACATAAACCACCACACATTAATAGTGGGATGCTTCATCACACCATTCTCTCCAAACTACAGATCATCAAGACAGAAACTAAATGGAGAAATAAAAAAACTAACAGATGTCATGAATGAAATAGACATAAAAGATATCTACAAAACATTTTACCTGAACATAAAAGAATATACCTTCTTCTTACCACATCACAGAACCTTCTCCAAAATTGAACATATGCTTGCTCACAATGCAAACTTCAACAGACATAAGAAGATTGAAATAACCCCCTGCATCTTCTCAGGTCACCATGGATTAAAGCTGGAACTCAACAACAGAAACAACAGAAAGCCTACAAACTCATGGAAACTGAACAACTCCCTACTCAACAAACACTGGACCAGGAAAGAAATAATAAAGAAAGAAATTAAAGAGTTTATAAGTATTCAATGAAAACAAAGGCATAATATACCTAAACTTATAGGACATAATTAAAACAACGTTATAAGAAAAGTCTATAACACTAAGCACTTTCATAAAGAAATTGGAGAGAGCTCAACTATGCCCATAGCAGCTTTATTTGTCATAGCCAGAAACTGGAAACAAATTAGATATTCCTCATTTGAAGAATGGATTCGGAAATAGTGGTACATTTACACAATGGAATACTATTCAGCAATTAAAAACAAGAAAATCATGAAATTTACAGGCCAATGGATGGGGCTAGAAAAGATCATCCTGAGGAAGGTAACCCAGAACCAGAAAGACACACATGATATATACTCACTTATAAGTGAATATTAACCATATAGTACAGGATAAACATAATAAAATCTATAGCCTTAAAGAAGCTAAAAAAACAATAAGGACACTAAGGAAGAGGCTGAAATCTCATTCAAAATGGCAACAGGATAGACATCAGAAGTAGGAGAAGATAGGGAACAGGACAGGAGCATTCAACAGGGACTTCTCAATCTATCAGGGTATCAAAAGAGGTGCTGAGACTCACAGCCAAACTTTGTGCAGAGTGCAGGGAACCTTATGGAAGAAGGGAGACATAGAAAACACTAGAGGGGACAGTAGCTCCACAAGGAGACCAACAGAGTCAAAATTCCTGGGACCAGTGGTCCCTGTAGAGACCCATACTCCAACCAAGGACCATGCATGGAGGAGACATAGAACCCCTGCTGAGAGGAAGCCCATAGACAGCTCAGTTTCCAACTGGGTTTCGAACTAAAGGGATCAGTGGCTCTCTCTGACATGAACTCATTGGAGGTTTCTTTGTTCATTTCTCCCCAGGGGAGGAGGGCATGCAGCCTTGCCAGGTCACAGAGGACTATGATGCAGCCTCCATCGGTGATAGCTGCTAGGCTAGGATAAGAGAGTAAGGTCTAGGAGATTGTTCTAGTCTAGGGGAATGTCACTGAGGAAAAAGAAGCACAGTGGGTGGGAATGGGAGGAGATGAGGGGGTGCTAGACCTGGTATACAAAGTACATACATTGTAATAATAAATAAATAAAAAGAAGAAATTGGAGAGGTCAAAACTAGGCAGCACACCTGAAAATTGTAGAACCTAAGGAAGAAAACACATCAAAGAAGAATAGATGACAGGAAATATTAAAGAAAACACAAACAGAGGATATCATGGAGAGGAAGAACTTAGGGAAGAAAACAGGAACTACAGAGGTAAGCATAACCAACAGACTACAAGACATGAAAGAAAGAATCTCAGGTATGGAAGATACAATGGAAGAAGTAGATGAATCCATCAAAGAAAATGTTACATCTAAAAAATTCCTAACACAAACAGTCCAAGAAATACAAGAAAACATGAAAAGACAAAACGCAAGAATAATAGGAATAGGCAAAAAGAGAAGATTCACTTTTCCAAGGCCCAGAAAATATTTTCTGCAAAATCATTGTCCAAAGTTTCCCAATTTAATGAAGAGGCCTATAAGCATATAAGAGACTTACAGAATACCTAATATGTTACACCAGAGAAGAAAATATTCTTGCTACATAATAATCAAAACATTAAGTACACAGAGCAAAGAAAAAATACTGAAAGCTGCAAGGGAAAAAGACCAAGTAACATATAATTGCAAACCTATCAAAATCACATCTGACTTCTCAACAGAGGCTATGAAAGACAGAAGGGCTTGGATGGATATCATGCAGATACTAAGAAAACACAGATGTCAGGCCAGGCTACTACACTCAGCAAACTCTCAGTCATCATAGATTGAGAAAACAAGATATTCAACAACAAAAACAGATTTTAACAATACCTTCCCACAAAACCAGCCTTACAGAACATACCAGAATAAAACATTTAACCCAGGAAAACTAACTATATTCAGGAAAACACAGGAAATAAATATCTTCACTACAGCAACACTGAAAGTAGAATACTACACAAACATACTACCATAACCAACACAATGTCAAAGGCTCTAAAAGCCACTGGACATAAATCTCTCTCAGCATCAATGGAATCAACTCTCCAATAAAAACACACAGACTAACAGAACAGATGTGTAAACAAGACCCAATAACCTGTTGCATACAAGAAACACACCTAAGTCACAAAGATAGACATTACATGAGAATAAAGGCCTAGAAGATAGTTTTCCAAGCAAATGGACTCAAGGAGCAGGCTGAGGTAGCCAATCTAATATCTAATAAAATAGCTTTTCAACCAAAATTAATCAAAAGAGATGGGGAAGGTAACTTCATACTCATCAAAGAAAAATTCCACCAAGAAGACATCACAATTCTGAACATCTATGCCCCAAATACAAGAGCACCCACATTTGCAAAAGAAACATTAATAAAACATAAACAACACATAGACCCCCACACATTCACAGTGGGAAAATTCAACGCCCTGCCCTCAACAAAGAATAGATCAACAAAACAGAAATTAAACAAAGAAACAATGATGCTAACAGAAGTCATGAATCAATTGGACCTTACAGACATCTACAGAACCTTTCATCCAAACAGGAAAAAAGGTACCTTCTTCTCAGCACCACATGGAACCTTCACCAAAATAGACCATGTAGTTGGTCACAAAGCAAGCCTCAACAGACACAAGAAGATTGAAATAATCCCTTTTATCCTGTCTGACCTCCAATGGAATAAACCTGGACCTCAACAACAACAGAAATAGCAAAAAGCCTACACACACATGGAAACTGAACAACTCTCTATTCAATGACAGCTTGGTCAGAGGAGGAATAAAGAAAGAAATTAAAGTCTTCCTAGGATTCAATGAAAATGAAGGCACAATATACCTAAACTTATGGGGCACAATGAAAGCAGTGCTAAGAGGAAAGTTCATAGCACTAAGTTACTTCAAGAAGTAATTTGAAACATCTCATACAAGTAACTTAACTGCTCACCTGAAAGCCCTATGGTGGAAAAAAAAAAGAAGCAGACACACCCAAGAGGGATCAACCACTGGAAATAATCAAACTTGGGGCTGAAATCACTACATTAGAGACAAAGAAAACTACTTAAAGAATCAGTGAAATAAAGAGCTGCTTCTTTGAGAAGATCAACGAATAGAGTAACACATAGCCAAGCTAAGTAAAAGGCAGAGAGACACTATCCAAATCAACAACATCATCAATTATATTATTTTCTCTTCCTATTATTTTTTCTTTTCTATGATGTTATTCTAAATGAATGCCAATCTATTTAATCTTTCTTTACATGGACAAATTCAACTGAAAAGCACAGCCTGTATGGAGTGAAAAAGACAACCCCCCCCAAAAAAAAACAAAAAAAAAACCCACTTATTTTCATGGTCTTTCTTTATT
>REGO01001993.1:0-13282 GCA_010120015.1 Rhombomys opimus | reverse complement strand
AGGGTGGGACTGGGGAGGGAATGAGGGAGCGGGATAGAGCTGGGATACAGAATTTAACAAAATGTAACTAATAAGAAAAATAAAATTAAAAAAAATGGTGAAACCTCAGGTTTGTTTTGATTTGCATTTCCCTGATAGCTAAGGATGTTGAGCATTTCTTTAAATGTTTCTCTGCCATTTGATATCCTCTATTGAGAATTCTCTGTTTAGCTCTGTATCCCATTTTTTAATTGGATTACTAGATTTGTTGCTTTTTAACGTATTGAGTTCTTTATATACTCTGAATATTAATCCTTCGTCAGATATAAGGTTGGTGATGATCCTTTCACAATCTGTAGGCTCTCCTTTATGTAATTTTACATGATTATTATTGTTAAAATTATTTGATGGGCTAATAAAATAGTTCATTGAATACAGGAAACTGTCATAAGACCTGAGTATCTGACTTCAGTTCTTATGGAACCATGTAGCAGGAATAAAATCTTCAACTTCACATATAGAAATTGACACACACACAAAAACAAACACAGAAACAAACAAATGTTAAAATTATGTATGAAATTGCATGCAATTCACAATCTTTTAGAAATATTATTACTTTTCCCAGCCTACAAGCAAGAGTGGCAAGTTCTGCCCAGGGCCCTCTGTACTCCACTTCCCTAGTGTGCCCCACATCCCAGTTCCCATGCCTGCACCATTTCCAGGGACCCACCACAATCTGCAGTCCCAGCTAACAGCAAAAATCAGGGAACAGCAGGAAAAAACAAACAAACAAATAAACAAACAAACAAAAAACCAGAGGACTGGGGCCATCTGTGATCGTGAGCTCTACCTACAACCTCAGAGACCTACTACCATCAGAGACTAGAGACCTGCTAATACCAAAGTCAACCAGATGGCCAGTGGTCAGCTTAAGAACACAAGCAAAAAAATCTATGGGCCATAAGATACCACCAAAACCCAACTTTCTTACCACAGCAAACCCTGATGATAGTATCATTCCTGAAGCACAAGAAAATGATCTTCAATCTGAGGTTATGATTATAATAGAGGCCTTAAAGAATGAAAATACATTCCTTAAATAAATACAGGAACGTACAATCAAACAGGTGAAGGAATTGAATAAATCCCTTCAAGAAATAAAGGAAAATACAACCAGATGAAAGAAGGAAATGAAGAAAACTGTCCAAGACCTAAAAATGGAAATAGAAATAATAAAGAAAACACAATCTGAGGCAGTCCTTAGTAATGAGAACAGGAACTGTAGATAAAAGCATCACCAACAGAATACAAGGGGTGGAAGTGGAATCCAAGATGGCAACACAAATAGCACACTGTGTCTTATCAGCTCAGCAGCAATGACTGCACAGTGACCAACAGAATGACTGAAACTGTGCCCCAAAATACCAAAGATTGTGTTCCGCAGGTGAGAGGAAACCCCCTAGTGTGGGAAGCAATTGGGTCCAGTCTCAGGCTACCCAGCTAGGTTCATGCAGATGCTCAGTTGTCAGTGCAGGGCCACAATCCTGCTTGCTCTCTTCACCTTCCCAGACTGTGGGTCCCCAAACACCACACACTAGCTCTCCCAGCTATGTGGAAACCCCACTGTGAGGGAAAAATCAAGTTGGACATCAGGGTACCCAGCAAATCCTTGGAAATTTTGCTGGGTTGCTGCAGTCTAGAGGCCTCTAGCTTCCAGCCACAAGCCTGTGTTTTGTGCTCTCTGGCCACTGATTGCTTTTTTTGGTCCTGGAGCACAGAGTGCCAACCTCAGACCTACGGATGCTTGGGAGCCATGGAATCAGCACCAGAAGCTTCTCCAACTCAACCTGTCCCCCTAGTGAGACCTACCAAAACTCTGGACTCCCTGATTCTTCAAAAAGGCTATGTCCAACAAATACAGTGTATATGAGCAGCAGTAGCTCATTAAATTCAGAGCAAGAAAGGTAGTGGCAGGGCAGCTATGACAGGAGAGACCTGGGCTCTCAAGAAACAGGGTCCTCAGGATCATAGACCTGAGGACAGTTGTGGCAATTCCATGAGATATACCATAAACACCAGCCATTTGGTGACCATACCCAAAAAGCTGAGGATGGCTTGATCCTTCAGGAACAACCATCTTCCTGCCAAGGTTATTTCCTACACCACCCCTGACCTGCCGGACTCAAGCAGGCACCAGAAACTAGCAACCAATGCCTGAGATAGCCAAATGGGTAAAGGCTAGAGTAAAAGGACAATTAACAAAATTCAAAGTGACATAGCATTTCCAGAACACAATTATTCAAGGGCAAACAGCCCTGGATACCCTACCACAGGTAGAATTTGGAACTTTTGCCAAAAGTTGTCAAACACTTGAACACCGAGCAAGCCTCAACAAATACAAGAATATTGAAATAACAGCTTGTATTCTATAAGACCAACATGAATTAAAGTTAGACATCAACAAGAGAAACAACAGAATGACTACAAACTCATGGCAACTGAACAACTCTCTACTTACTGACTACTGGGTCAGGGAGGAAATAAAAAAAAGAAATTAATGACTTTCTGGAATTCAATGAAAATGAAGGCACAGCATACCCAAACTATGGAACACAATGAAAGCAGTTCTAACAGGAAAGTTCATAGCAATAAGTGCTTTCATAAAAAACACTGAAGAGAGTTCATATTAGCAACTTAACAACTCACCTTAAAGCTCTAGAAAAACGGAAGCAAACATAACCAGGAGGAGTCAATCAAACTCAGGTCTGAAAACAGTAACTTAGAAACAAATAGAACAATATGAAGAATCAACAAAATCAAGAGTTGGTTCTTTGAAAAATCAACAAGATAGACAATAAAAAACAGAAGGAAAGTATCCAAATTAATAAAATCAAAAATTAAAGGGGGGGTATAACAACAGATACCAAGGAAATCCGAACCAGGCTTTTAAAAGTTGTGCACCACAAAATTGGAATACATAAATGAAATGAATGATTGCTTTGATAGATACCACTTACTAAAGTTTAATCAAGATCAGATTAACAAATTAAATATAACCCATAAGGATATAGAAGCTTATGTCATCAAAGGCCTCCCCACCAAAAAGAGCCCTGGGACAGATGTTTTTAGCACAGAATTCAAACAGACTTTCAAATAAGAACTAACATCAATACTACTAAAACTATTCCACAAAATAGAAAGAAAAGGAACATTGCTAAACTCATCGTATGAGGCCACACTCACCTGATAACTAACCACACAAAAACCTAACAAAGAAGGAAAATTTCATGCCAATCCACCTTATAAACATTAATGCAAAATATAAAGTAATTAGGAACCATATCCAGAAACACAGTAAATATGTCATAAACCATGATCAAATAAGCTATATCCAGGGAAGATAGAAATGCTTCAACATATGAAAATCCATGGATTTAATCCACCATATAAACAAACTTAAAAAAAAAATATGATCATCTCATTAGATCTGAAAAGGCCTTTGACAAAATCTAACACTTCTTTAAAGTTTTAAAGAGATCAGGGTTGCAAAACACATACCTAAATACAATGAAGACAATATAGAGTAATCCAATATCCAACTTCAATGGAGAGAAATTTTAAATGGAAAGAAACTTGAAGTTATCCCACTAAAGTCAGGGAAGACAAGGCTACTCACTCTCACATATCTCTTCAGTATAATACTTGAAATTCCAGTTAGATCAATAGGCAAATAAAAGAAATCACATACATACAATTTGGAAGGGAACAAAGCAAATTGTTGCTCTTGGCAAATAGTAGGACAGATTACATGTGACCCCTAAGATGTTACCAGAGAAGTTCTACAGCTGGTAAACACCTTCAGCAAAGTGTCTGGATACAAAAGTCACTCAAAAAAGTCAGTAGTCCTCTGTTAAACAGGTGACAAAAGAGTTGAGAAAGAAATTAAGGAAATAGCATCCTGCACAATTGCCACAAATAATATATCTTGGTATAAATCTAACAAAGCAAGTGAAATACCTCTATGACAAGAACTTCAACTCTTTGAAGAAACAAATTGAAGAATTTTAGAAAATGGAAAGATCTCACATGCTCATGGATAGGTAGGAATAACATAGTAAAAATGGCCATCTTACCAAAAGCCATCTACAGATTCAACACAATTGCCATCAGAATTCCAACACAATTCTTTAAAAACCTAGAAAGAGCAACCATTAACTTCATAAGGAAAAACAAAAGACCCTGGATAGCCAAAACAATAAAACATCCCTGATTTCAAGATATTCTACAGAGCAAGAGTAATAAAAACTGTATGGTATTGACATAGAAAAAGACAGGTTTATCAATGGAACTGATTTGAACACCCAGAAGTCAACCCACACTCCTATGGGCACTTGATTTTTGACAGCAAAGCCAAAACCATACAATGGAACAAAGAAAGCACCTTCAACTGATGGTGCTGATCTAACCAGATTTCTGCATGTTTAAATGTGAATAGATCCATATTGATCACCCTACACAAAACTCAAGTCTACATCAAAGACCTTGGTATAGAACCAGACACCCTATGCCTATTAGAAGACAAAGTGGAGATAAGTTTGGAACTCATTGGCATAGGAGATAACTTTTGGAACAGAGCACCAACAGCACAGCCTCTGGGATTAATAATTAATAAGTGGGATCATGAAACTAAGAAGCTTCTGTGAGTCAAAACAGCAGCCTACAGATTGGGAAAAATCTTCAACAACCCTATTGTATACAGAGAGCTAATATTCAAAACATGCAAAGAGCATAGGTCATTAAACACCAAGAAATCAAATAAGCCAATTAAAATGGGGTACAGAGCTAGAATTAACAGCAGAGAAATACTGAATGACTTTGAAGCACTTAAGGAAATGTTCAATGTCCTTAGTTATCAGAGAAATACAAATAAAAGCCACAGAGGAAGATGACACAGCTAGCCTTGATGAGACCTGATAAGCTAGGGTCAGATAGAAAGGGAGGAGGACCTCAAGGACAAAGGGGGAGAAGAGGCAGAGTAGGTGAGACTGGGAGGAGATGAGAGAAGGGACTGCAGAGGGAATGTAAAGTGAATATATTGTAATAAATAAATATGTAAATAAAATTAAATTTAAAAAGACTCTAAGATTCTTAGAATCTTAAACCAGCCAGAATGGCTAAGATCTAAACCTCAATTGATAGCACATGTTGGGAGGATGTGGAGAAAGGGGAACATTCTACCATTGCTGGTGGGAGTGCAAACTTCTACAACCTCTCTGGAAATCAGTCTGGTGCTCTCTTAGAAAACTGAGAATAATCTGACCTCAAGACCCATCTATAACACTTCTGTACATACCCAAAAGATGTTCCACCATCCAACAGGATGCTTGCTCAACTATGTTCATAGTGGCTTTATTTGTATTAGCCAGGAACTGGAAAACAAAACAAAACATAACTTAGATTTCCTTCAGCCTAAGACTGGATAAAGAAATTGTGGTACATTTACACAATGCAATATTAATCAGCTATGAAAGAAAAGGAAATAATAAAATTTTCAGGCAAATGGATGAAACTAGAAAAGATAATACTGAGTGAGGTATCAGACCCAGAAAGACACAGCTGTTATGTACTCACTTATAAGTGGTTATTAGTATAGTACAGAATAACCATACTACAAGCGCCACAGATCCAAAACAATAAGTAACAAAGAGTGTCCAAGGGAGGGTGCCAAAATGTTGCTCAGAAAAGGAAAAAGATAGACTGCAAAAGTGAATGAAGAGAGGGGAAAAAAGAGAGGGATTCATATTTGGGGAGAACAAGGGTGGGAGGTGAAAGGGCTGGGAGACAGAAGGGTAACTAAACAGGGCATCTCTTTGAGAAGCTGAAGGTGTGCAACAGGGAAGGCTCCTGGGAGGATATGGATGTGAGTCTAGCTAAGACTCCTAAAAGGGTGAGTGGTGATAAAAAGGCTGAAGTGACCACCTTCTAGCCAGGCAGTACTCCTAGTGAAAGGAGGGGAAAACAACTCACCCACAAAACCTTTGATCCAAAAACTGCTCTGCATATAAGAAGTACAGAGATAAAGGTAAAACAAAGGTTGAGGGAATGTCCAACAAGTGATTGGCCCAATCTGAGACTGACACTATTAATGATGATGCTCTGCTATACTTGCAGACAGGAGCCTAACATGACTCTCCTCTGGGAAGATCCAGCCAGCAGCAGATTGAGACAGATGGTGGGACTTGCAGCTATAGATGGGGTGGAGCTCTGGGGGCTCTTTTGGAAGTGTTGGGAGAAAGATGGAAAGATATGGAGGGGTCAAGACTCCCACAAGAAAACAAACAGGGATAGCTAACCCAGTCCCATGGGGGCTTACAGAGACTAGCATATCAACTAAGGAGCATGCATGCTGTGGACCTACGCCCCCTTGTAGATATATAGCCATGGGCAGCATGCTCTTCATTGGTGTGACCTGGCTAGTTGAAGGGGGTGGGACTGTTTCTAACATGGGCTCTATTGTCTACTTTTGGATGACTTCCCAGTCACGGGGCTGCCTTATTTGGCCTCTGGGAATGAGGTTTTGCTCAGTTCGGATGTGAATTGATGTGCTGGGGAGGGGAGCTCCCCTTTTCTAGGGGGAAATAGAAAGTGGAAGGGGGACTGGAGAGAAAAAGAGGGAAGGTGCACCCTTGGGATATGAAGCAAATAAACTTAAATAAAATAATTTTAAAAAGAAATATTACTTTTCGAGTGTACACAGATATTTCACAAGCATTTTTTTAGTCATTTCACTTTTCGAAACCTAAAGAAATTATTCCATGTTTACTCTTTAGCCCATAGCTGAGCCACTGGTGCTGTTTGTGCATCAGTGCTTTGGCCACTTCAATATGGATTATCAGGATTTACTCTGAAGCTGAAAACCCCTGTCAATTAACTACACTACTGCACTGAAAGCTTCTATTATTAGAGAAGCTCTATTGGATTCCCTCAGTTCCACATCATGTGTTCACCTTCTCCTGTATTATTCTCCAGATATCAATGCTTCTGCTTCTTTTTTCCCATGCCAGCCTAGTGCTTAGCTTTTCTAATGAAAACTGCACATTGTAACAGAAAATTTAGAAATATAAATACAAATTCTCATTAAATTGCTATGGATAACAAGACAAAGGGGGGAAAAAGATACAACTACTATGAAGTGAAAAATGTCCTATTTTTTTCCCTTTATTTCTCATAACCAAAAAATTAAGAAGTAGCAATGAGTGTGGTATTATAAAACACATTAATTTATATACACTAAAAATGAACTCAAGTCTGCTATTCTATGTAGTTTTTTATATACTATCCTATATAATGGCTCTAATGTATTATATGCACATACTTTTTATTGTCACAGTATTTTGATTTTTGTACTATATACGTATAATAAATCTGATGCAAGACACTTTCATTTTGCAGCAACATAAGTTTATATGACCTATTTAGATTGCCATAAGTAAACAGTTTTCTTTAATCCTCCCTCATGCTTTAATGTATTCTTTAATGATTCTTTTTCTTTTTTTATTTACTTTACATCCCAAGGATGCCCTTTCCCTCCTCTCTTCCCAGTCCCCTCCATCACCCCTTCCTCATTTCTCTCTCCCTTTCCTCCCAGTAAAGGGAGCCCCCTCTCTTGTATCAACCTTCCCCAACAGATCAACTCCCGTCAGGACAGAACATATTCACAATAGTATATGTTGTCATTGTATTCTTTCCAAATACATATATAAATATATGAAAATAAAACAAAAACAAAGATCAAAACAAGCAAACTATAAGATAAAAATACACAAAGAAGGCAAAACAAAAAGCACATACACAAAATAAAGATATATTTTCTGTTGAACAAGTATTTGGGGATGTTTGACTTACTCTAGAGTATAGTTGAAATGCCCAGTTACACTCCATTGGAAAAAAATGATTTTCTCTTTCCCAGCAGGCATCAATTGCAAATATGTTTTGTTTTTGTTGGTATTGTATAGGAGGAGACATAATATGAATTATATAACTTGTGCTGCCTAAATTTCCCTGAGAGATATCTGTGTTAAGGAATTTTTTCCTATCTCAGATTTAATGGAAAGTGTTGCAAGATTTAAGGTACTAGATATAAGGGGAGATTTTTTGGACATTGGAAGTATGTCTTAGAAGATGACTGGAAACTATTTTTTCTACATTATCTCACTATTATTTTTTTTTCTTATGGTTAGTATGCAAGCCAGTACATGTTATTGGGTAAAAAATTAATAATAATGGAACTAATCCTATTCACAAATGTCAGTCTTCATTTAAAACTGTCTTACATTGATCCCTATTACTATCTCATTGGAAAGAATTTCAATATTGATTAAACCACTGACATACATTCTAACCCTTATTCTCTGCTTGGGTTGTGAGTCACATATGAGAAAATTTACTTTGTCACCCATCCTAGAATTACCAGACTGTCATCCCAAATAAAATATGTCATATTGACTACTGACAGATATCTCTAATTCTCTGCTCTTATATAAATATTTTCTAAAAAAGTGACAGCTTCAGATATTTTTAAAATAATGGAAAGCACACAGAAAAATGTAAATAATGTATCAAATTTAGGTAAAATACACTAATCAATGTTTTCCATTAATTTTTACATAAATATCACATTAATGTAATATAAAATGCTACAAATATTACCTATAGCTTCATTGAGTAAGCTGAAAACAGAGGAAAACAATATTCAACATTTTATTTCTGTACATGTTCTCATGAAGAATATCATATTACAGTTTGTGACATACAAAAATCTGGCTTCCTTCTTTTAGAATATTTTACTTACTTTTATGTTAGTGATTCACTGGAAAAACAGTCAATAGCTAAAGACATTTAAGTGAGATTTTGTTTTGAAAAAGTATGTGTTCAGAATACTTTTGTTTTGTTTTTCTTTTGTTCTCTGAAATAAAAAATGTAATTATTTCTCTAGTCTGTGAAATTGAGTTCATCAACCACTTTAAAATATATTATGAAATTCTGATTCTGTTCTGTGAAGAGTAATCATGGGAAATGACAACACTGGAACTGGTCTAGGGCTTTACTTCTTCATTTTCTATGGCAACAAAAGAAATAAACAGACTTGTTTAAACTGCATTTGTGGAAATTTATTGGAGTAACATTATATCTGTAAGTTGTTTGAGGGAAAATTAATTGACGCTGTAGGTCAGGGGAATGTGAGCAAGTTAATGAATATGAATGAGTTCAAGTGGTACTGAATGTTATGAACTCCAACCACAGACATGAAAGTAAAGAAAGGTGTGTTTACATATCCAGTTTAGAAATGTGTATAACTGTAGGAACGTAAAGACAGAAGCTTTGAAAACAAGTAGGTTTTTTGAAATAGATATGCATAGGTGAAGAATACAAAAGCTTTGTCACCAGATCATGTAAACCATAGCTAATGAAGTTGATTAAATTTGAAGAAAAACAAAGATTGGTTTGTCAGTGATACATGCTAGCAAATTTCAAAACGACAAGTTAAAAATCTTTTATTAAGCTAAGGTCAGACTCAAGAGGAGGAGGACCTCCCATATCAATGGACTTGGAGAGGGTCATGGAAGGAGATGAGGGACAGACTGAAGGTAAATGGGATTGGGACGGAATGAGGGAGAGGGCTACAGCTGGGAAACAAAGTGAATAAACTGTAATTAATATAAAAAATAAAAACTAATTGGTTACAATTTTTAAAAAAAAATCTTTTATTTAGAATTACAACAAATTTTCTGAAGATTAGGACTGGAAGAAAAAATTCTCTCAGCCTTGTTTTCATGATAATGTAATAATATTATTGGAAAGATTGCCATGCCCAGCTTCAATATAAAAAGTTTTAGCTCATGTTATTATATTTTATTTTGTCATGTTTGGTTATTATCTCTTAGAAGCATGTTCTTTTCTAATGAGAGAGACAAAAAGAAAGTGGATCTGGACAGGAGTGGAGGGGAGGTGAAAAGGAATGTGGAGGAGTGGATAAAAGAGACACTATTATCAAAATATATTGTATAAGAAAGGAATTTTCATTAAAAATAGTATATGACTTCGGATGAATTAATATTTATGATGGGTTTTTAACAATTTTACTGGGTAGTTATAAAGTATCAAAAATACTACTACCCAAATTGTGTTTCACATCAGAGTTTTAAATTTGAATATAGTTTTTAAATTTGTTTATATGTATATATGAAGGGATTCAAATTTCTAGTAGACTTAAATATAGCATGTTGTTTACTGTTATGACCATAATTTGTGAAAAAGCACTTAAAATATTGTTTAAGATAATAATTGGGCATTTTGGGTGTAACAGGTTGTTTTTACATTGTGGAGAGCTGCTTGTTTATCAAGGTGTTTTGTTATTGAGCTCTCAGAGAAAAACATGTTTTCACCCTGGCCTTCACTTGGAGCCTGGAATAGGCAGGATGTTTTGCGAAGCACACTTCATTTTTTTTTTTTTTTTTTTTTTTCAAATTGTTTTGCCAAATTCACTTTCTTTTATTTGTGTGAGGATCAATGTAAACAATTTTGACTTCTTGATGAACCCCTTCATTGTATCTATGTGCTTTACTCTGACTATAAAAAGGGATTGTGGAATAAACCAGTGCGACAGTTTCTACTGGCAGCCCTCTTGAAATGATCTCATGTGTAGTGTTTTTGTTTGTTTGTTTGTTTGTTTGTTTGTTTATTCAATTCTCACTCTCCACAACAGAACTGTTCTGTTCAACTCTGCTTGTGGACTCCAGCATTACATTATTTTTTAAATATACAATAAGAAGATTAAGAGACATTCATTCTCAATCATCAGTCCCATGTAAATACTAAACTAATAGCTATAATGTATATGCATAGGAACTGACTTAGACCCATGAAGTCCCTGGGTTTTCTTTTTTAGTCTTAGTGAGCTCATATGAACCTTGCCTACTTGATGCAGGAGGCTGTGTTCCCAAGATGTCCTCCCTCCCTTTTGAATTTTATACTCATTTCATCTTATTTTCTGGAGGGTTCCCTGAGCTCTGAGGAAGGAATTTGATGGAGACCTCCAACTTTGGTTTTCTCTCGCTGCATATGTTTCCATCTGTTGAAAGGGGATACCTTTCTGATGTTGATTGGATAAGGAAATGATTATATATAACAGATATCATTAGGAGTCTTTTTGTTTGCTTTTTGGTTGTTTTGTTGAGTGTGTGTGTGTGTGTGTCTTTTTTAACCAGTTATGTTCTATTTTACCTAGTCTCTAATTCTTGGTTACCCAATTAGTGTCAGGTATATGTTCCTTTTCGTGGATTAAGACATAGGTGAAGTCAGAAATTGTTTTTCTTGCTGCACAAGTTCTCTGCCACAATTGCCCTAGCATACTACATAGGCAGGACAGATTGTTGGTCAAAGATTTTTTGTGGCTGGGTTTTTGTCCACATCTTTTTTTCAGTACCTGGAGAGTTTCTCTTTATCCCCTTGTCTGTCATAAGGAGAGATGCCTTCCCCACCTCACTCCTGGGCATCTGCCTCAGGATAGAGGGCTAACCCTTAGGTCACAAGATCTGGAGAGCTTGCCCCTGGCCAGAAGAGAGGGTGCTGAACACTAGAGAGGGCCCCTGGTGCTGTGGGTGATCTGGTGATCTGGTGATCTGGTCCTGAGGTCATGAGTGTGGGAGACCTGACCTGTCCCTTGCTGAATTAGAAGTTTCTGAAAACTTCTCAGGGTAATATAACTGAATTTTCAGCTTTCACTGACTTGTCTCAATATTTTGAATCATGCTGATTCATACTGCTGCTTGGTGTTGGCCTTTGGGCTGGACTACTAATATCCAGACAATGAAGAGTAGACTCAAACCAAAGAACTACTCTTAAAAAGATCTATAACCTGTTTTACCTAATATCCTTCTTTCTCTTCTACCTTTGGTCACTGTGTGGAAGGGAGGTAGCAGTATTTTAGGAACACTAAATAAAATAGGTTTGGTGAAAATTCTAAGCCTATACCTTTCCACCATAGCACTGGGTAAGCTACCTAGCAGGAGCAGTGCTAGAGAACTAACACTGGTGGTGAGGGCGCAAGAGAACTGGTGGACTGTCCATCTCAACCTGGAGGAGATCCAGAGCTATGAGTTATTCCACTCCAATATATAACTCATCTATGAATTGCTGGAGCACATGAAGAGACCTCACCTACAGATCCAAAGCTGCAGGATCTCCATGACACAAGGCAACAAAAGGTTATCTTAGAAAAGCCCCGATGAGGACTCACTATTGATAGTGTAGCAGTAGCCAGATCCTTTGAACCAGACCAATGATTCATTGCCACGAACATTAGCAATTAAAGAGGTATGGACAAAAGGGCCTACTGTCTGTCATACTGTGTACAGCTTCCATGAGGCGGTGTTTTGTTTGTTTGTTTTAATTTATTTTATTTTGTGGGGAGGTTGCAAAGTCAGATGTGGGGATGAGTGGGATTAAGGTACATGGTATGAAGTTCACATGAAATCAATAAAAGTTAAAAGAAATTAAAATATGACCATTAAAACTTTACCCATAGATGGTTATGAGCCACCATGTGGTTGCTGGGAATTGAACTCAGGATCTTTTTGGAAGAACAGCCAGTGCTCTTAACCTTTGAGCCATCTCTCCTCATTCAAAAATGCAAATAGACAGACATCAGAAAAGAGAGAAAACAGGGACAGGAGCCTACCACAGAGGGTCTCTGAAAGACTCTACCCAGCAGGGTATCAAAGCAGATGCTGAGACTCATAGCCAAACTTTGGGCAGAATGCAGGGAATCTTATGTAAGAAGGGGGAGATAGAAAGACCTGGAGGAGAGAGGATTGCCACAAGGAGAACAACAGAACCAAAATTTCTGGGCACAGAGGTCTTTTCTGACACTGATACTCCAGCAAAGGAACATGCATGGATATAAACTAGAACCCCTGCAGAGATGTAGCCCATGGCAGCTCAGTCTCCAAGTGGGTTAACTAATAATGGGAACAGGGACTGTCTCTGACATGAACTCAGTGGCTAACTCTTTGATCACCTTCCCCTAATGGGGGAGCAGCCTTATCAGGCCACAGAGAAAGACAATGTAGCCAGTCCTGATGAGACCTGATAGGCTAGGGTCAGATGGAAGGGGAGGAGGACCTCTCCTATCAGTGGACTTGGGGAGTGACATGGGAGAAGATGAGGAAGGTAGGGTGGGATTGAGAGGGCATGAGGGAGTGGGCTACAGCTGGTATACAAGGTGAATAAACAGAAGTAA
>REGO01001988.1:0-13524 GCA_010120015.1 Rhombomys opimus | reverse complement strand
CCTGTGTGTCTTTATGCTTCTGGGATACCTCATTCAGGATGATCTTTTCTAATTTCCACCTTTTACTTGCAAATTTTGACTTTATCTTCCTCTAATTCTTTACATATTTTTTATTTGTTTCCTCTATTATCCTCTTCATCAGCATAGATGTAAGGTCATCTTCTTGAATTTCAATTATGCTGGGGTGTCCAGGGCTACTTGCCCCTGGATAACTGGGTTCTGGAGAATCCATATTGTTCTGGCTTTTGTTGGTTGAGTTTTTACGTTGGCCTCTACCCATTGAGCTATATTAGGTGTTGGGTGTTAGTTTCTGGTTCTCTCTGGAATCCTGGAGTGGGGAGAATCCTCTTGGCAGGAAGATAATTTTTCCTGAAGGAGGCTTCCTCTGTTTTTTGGATATGGTCACTGAATGGCCAGATTTTCTCAGGAATTGCCACAGCTCACCTCAGGTGTATAGACCTGAGTGGTAGGTGTGATCTTTTTTAGTCAGGGAGGCTCTCCTCTCACCTGTAGAAGACTTTGAGATGGCTGTCCTGCTGCTGGGTTTCTCACTTTGATTTTATTGAACTGCTGCTGCTGTTATACTGTTTTCCAGGCACAGCCCTCATGAAGAATCTGGATCCCCTTGGTTTGGTTTGTTTAATTATGGATAACTGGTTGGCCCTTGGAGCAATATCTCAGGGCTGATCTCAGGGATCCAAGGCTTCTGTAGGTCTGAAGTTGGAGCTCTGTGCCCCAGTACCCAAGCAGTAGTCAGTGGCAAGTGAGCACAGCTCTCATGCGTAGAGCAGGAGCTAGTTCCTAGAGCCTGCAGACTGTGAGAACCCAGAAATTTTTCTGGGGCTGTGTGTCCTGAGTTGGACCAGATGTTTACTCCCCACCATGGGGTTTTCTCCCAACAGGGAGACCCTCTCTGTGGTGTTTGGGGTCCACAGTTCTGTCTGGAGTGGAGAGTAGAGCACGCAGGTAGTCATGGTTCCAAGCTGAACACTGGGTGTCTGCAGGAACCTGGAGCTTTCCCAAGAACTTTTCCATGTGTGGTGTGATTGGGGCGTGGTCAGCTGAAAGCTCTAAGCTTGGACCTGCTGATTTCCTAGCTGTGTGGTTTTCTCCCAACAGGGAAACAAAGTTTCTGGTGTTCTGGGACCCACAGTTCTGTCTAGGATGGCAATTAGGGTGTACAGAATGTCTCTGGGCCTGCAGCTGAGTGCTCTGCTCTGGGATGGCCGTTGAGGGCCTTGCTCTGGTCCTAAAGCTGCGCACCCAACTCTGGACCTGCAGTTGTGGGTCCCTGATTTGGGCTGGCAGCTGAAGGCCCCACTGTCGGGTGGCTCCCATGCACCTGCTGGTTCTCAGAACCTTTTCCAGGGATTGACTGGGTGGCCTGAGGTTGGTCTGAATTGATTCCCACACTGTGTCATTTCCTACCATCTGGGAATCACAATTGGTGGTGTTTTAGGACCCAGAGTTCAGTCTCCTGGTTGCTGTGTTGACACTGCTGTCCTGCTCCTTAGACACAGTGTCCTCCCAGTGCCGCCATCTTGGATCTCCTTCTAGTATACACTTTTAAACCCAAGGTAAGTGTAACTTGTGAAAGGAAGCAGCCATGGTTGAAAGTGATGTCTATATGAGAGATAAACAAGTGACAAACTAGGGAAAGATTTGACAAAATAGGATACGCCCAACTCTCACTGGAGCAGACAAGAAAGAGAAGCTACTTAATAGTGGTAGACTGGAGAAGAGACAGTAGAGAGTAAAGAAGGCATACAGTAGAGCACAGAAGAGAGATCAGTAGAGAAGACAGTACAGCAGAGAATAGATTACAGTTGAATTGAGTATAGTAGAAGTCGGGAGGACAATACAGTGAGTGCAGTTTAATTCCTGCAGTTGAATTCCTACAGTTCAGCTCATGGAGTTCAGATGCTGTTTTCCAAGTAGAGCAATTCAGTGAAGAGCGAGAAGCCAAAGTGAATCAGTCAGCTTAGAAAGAAGTTTTGAGCTAGCAGAGCTGAGTTGAACAAGCCAGCTGGAGTTCAAAAAGAATTAGAAAGGGTGAGCTTATTTGGCAGTAAACATTCAAGAAGACAATTGCATAAAAGCTACTTTTACGTATAATGTTATTAAAATTTTGTCTGCAAACACTGTATTGAAAATTTTTACATCAATTTTATTATTCATTAGCATGGGAATTGTACATTAATTTTCTCTCTCTTCCCTCTTATATCTTCCTCTCTGTCTTTGTAGTCTGTGTTTTCTTTATAGCCTCAACAGTAAAGTATCCTGGCTTTGTAAGAGAATTCGCTTTTTTATAGAATAGGTTAAAGAACACTAATGGCAATATCTTAAAAGTCTAATAAAGTTAACCAGTGTACCTCTCTGAGCCTAAAATTTTAGCCAGGAAAATATATAACTTCTTCAAAGTCATTACTTCATGCAGATATGTTTTAGGTTTCACTTTTACCACCCACTTATTTCATAGTCAATCTTGTTCTTAAAGTAAAGTTTAAAAATGGCCATGATTTGCCGAGATGGAGTTTATTTACGGACTCAGTAACATGAGTTTATTTATCCAGGGTAGGTATTGTTAAACCTACTGTTGAGTATTTTACTTATTAAAAACAAAATAAATACACAATGTGACTTAATTTCCAGTGATAACATCCACATACCAATGCATGTCACTTACACAGGAAAACATTCAAGGGACAGCAGTTTTTACTCATTCAGATATACCCAATGCCAAGAAAAGTGTGTGCAGATGTTACTGTTAATGTGTTTGACTCAGAGTATTGTGCTTGACACAGGAACTTAGGCTCTACTATATTGAAATTGCTATTATGTTTGTGGTGAGGAAATATAATGGTTTCATTGCGTCTCAAAAGAAGCTGGCCTGAATGGCATGAAGGAATGTTGAATAATCTTGAACATAAATTTTGGCTTCTGAACAATGAAAGTGTTTGATTAGACTTGGGAAATGCCGTCTTTGATATGGTATATGCCCCCATAATAATGATGAATATTTTTGTTGTCTGTCTGAAAGCCAAGTGTCACAACAACAAAGATCAAATGATGGAAACGATACGTCTCTAGTCATTAAGTATCCTATTAGAGCAACACTGAAATGTTATATTGGCATTTGTCATATTAAACTCTTATGAGTCATCTATGATTAAAAAAATGGAGTTAATGTGAATGCAAATGATTAACGAACCTCAGCAATGCAAAAGTCAAGACTGTATTTTATTCCAGAGGATGAAAGAATAGTAAACTCTAATTTCTGTAGTCCATGCAGATTTCTGTTTGGTAAGGTGATAATGACATCTTTAACAGTCACATAATTTTTAATTAATGATATTTATGCATAATTTTCACTTGCATTATACACACACATATATAATGTGAGATAGATACATTTATACATTAATCTATATATTCAGTTAATATGACATTCTTAAAATCTTAAGAATTTCATATCTCAATTCTCTTTAATACTATTTTAACAATATTTTCACTTTAACACTAAAATACTCTGGGTATTTTAGTATGTTGGGTAGAAAACTGAATTTATAGTGGTGGTAGACAAAGAAATCATCATCTAAAATTAAATTTTGAAGCATTTATTAAGAGAGACTGACACTCCACCAAGGACTATGTATGAATATAACCTAGAACTTCTGCTCAGATGAAGCCTGTGGTAGCTCAGTAACCAATTGGTTTCCCATAGTAAGGGGAACAAGGACTATCTCTAACAGAACTCAATGGCAGGCTCTTTGACCTCCCCACTCCCTAAGGGAGGAACAGTCCTGCTAGGCCACAGAGGAGGACTTTGCAGCCAGTCCTGAAGATACCTGATAAAACAGGGTCAGATGAAAGGGGAGGAGGTCCTCCACAATCATTGGACTTGGAAAGGGGCAGGGAGGAGATGAGAGATGGAGGGAGGGTTTGGGAGAGAATGAGGGAGCAGGATACAGAGTTAATAAAATGTAACTAATATAATGATAAAAAAATACTGTTGAATGCAAAAAAAAGAGTAGCATAAAATTTTGACTTTCCATAATTTCAAATAGTTTTCTCCATATCCATGGCTTTACATTCTTTCATTTAGTTACACAAAGTCATCAGTGGACTGAGAACCCTAAGAAATTTTTCAGTGTTTAGCAAATCAAAAATTAAAATTCTACACCATTTTAACTAATGTAATGCAATCTTATGCCATTGCATGATTTATTATTTATTACTTTATCCTTTGTCTCATCTGAGCACATTGTCTACAATACAACCTCAACTGCCAATAAGTAACACTGATTAATTCAACAGTTTCAAGAAACACTGCTTTATTTTATAACTATATTACATTTAAATTGTAATGTTGTGCCTTGCTACAACAATCCTATGCTTAGTTGTTGATAATCTCTCATTATGTTTGAATTATAAAGTATAATGTATATTTATGTAGAAGCAGTGGCAATAGATAAGCTCATAGATCATTTGCCTGTAATGAGTACTTGAGTGATTGAGTACTTTGATTACCTAAAATGTCATACCTAGGAAGAAGATGAGAAGGAAGCCAGTTGGCATACTCTTGTAATGGTAGTGCAGGGAGATAAAGGCATAGAGATATCTATTGCTTGCTGACTTGCCAATTGGATTACTAACTAGTTAAAGATTTTATGGAAAAAAAGAATGACATCAAAATGAGCCGAAGAATGAGTCTTAATTTTTCCCTGAAAGCTGTATGCAGAGAGATATTTATCTAGATAATCCACAAGCACAAAGCAAAACATTTACATTCACATAGACAAGGTATGTACAAAGAGAAAAAACAAAATGTTGTTTCATACTTCTTCTGATATCAAGCATACAGTGAACTTCTTGACCTTCATGTCTCACAGATGAGACAGGCTGTGGTATATGAAATTATGCAGAGGAGACCAGCTTGGATTTTGAATTAATTAGTGCTATGAACTGGACAAGCAATACAAGATCCAAACAGAAAGGATAATGAAGCATCCAATGACAAAATATTATCTTAAGTTTATTAAATATACTTTCTTTTTTTCTGAAGGACCAACCGGTTCTCTGTATTCAAAATTTATAAATACATTTTCCGATATAACCAAAATATGATAAGAATGTTACAACCAGTAGGATAAAAGAGGTGTCACCATCAACCTCAACAGCAAGGTTTTAGGTATTTAAAATCAGTAGGATAACTATAACAAAGAAATTTATAGAATAGATTAATAGCAACCTCTCAGCCACTGGTATCATCTGGAATATAAATATTTTGGGAAGACACTTATTTTCCTTAAGTAAGGTCTGGGCATTTTGCTCTACTAGAGATTAATATTTCCACAGACATCCCAATACACTCTTCACCTAAAAGTTACCAATTTAATGAGCTGTCAAGAGTAAATCTATTTCAAAACTTTTCTGGGGCACCATTTTAATGAAGTAATGGGTTGGTACATCCACTGAGATGTTGCCATGACAACACCCTCCTGGAAAACCAGTGGAATTGAGCACTTGCAGATGATCTAGGGTATCAACTAGCTAACTTTCTACCATCTCTGAGAATGATTAAGGGGAAAACACTCAGGAACATTAGCAATTTATTTTCAGTTAGGTCTAGATATGTACTTCTCATTCCATTTTCTTCACATAGATTTCATATTACATCTGATATTAGCAAATACATCAAGCAGTTTACATGGTAAAATTAATATAGTTTGTTTGTCTTTCAAATAATTTTTAAAAAGGAAATATATTTTCTATTTAGGTAAGTAGCTTGACAAATTTCATTTTGTAATGAATGGAGAAAGGGAGCAGCACCAAGTGCCTATGTTGTGTACTAGGAAATCAAACATAAGTGATTGAAATGTGAGATTATGATCCTTCGTATTCCTCTGGAAAATAGAACACAATTGTAGACGCTCAAACTATTTTGAATTTACCTACTCTTAAGAGAAAAAGAACTAGTAGTTTTTCTCTTTTTCTTACTTAAATAACTGGCAGTATATCAGAATAAAATACTGGCTAACTAAAATCTACTGAAAAAAAGATGTTACTAAGTTTAAACTTCGTAAACCCCAAATTTGTAAAGTAAACAGTGAATAGATTGGCAAACATAATTTAGCTCAAGTCTGTGATAGATCTGTAATTTACTGATATATGTTGATTGTATTATTACACATGAAATATACTTGCACAGTTTACTATTGAAACTGTATTGTTAATGAAACTTTATACAAAGAGAAGTAATAACAATGTCTATGTTAAATGAATGATGGATTTATCCATTTGCCTTTCTTTCCATGTGTCTAAGCATTTATCTCTCTATTTATACCCAGGAAATTTTCTAATTCAATTTACCCTAAAGAAATATTTGATGCAATGAATAACCAGGTTAAAACAAAAATCATAAATAAATAAATGAACACAATACCTAGCTAGCCTTTTATATTAAATAAATAATGCTTCTATCCACTAAGTATAAATAGAATCACTACTGTAATTTTAATTCTAAATTTCCGTAAATTTGATCATTTTCTGTGGACTATAATGAAAACAAAAATAGATAGGGAAGACAGCTTACAAATGTGTACAACAAAAAAAATTAAATGTATTACAGAATAAAAAAAGGACAGAATCTGAACAAATGTATATTTTGTCATTTTTGCTATTAACATAAAAGCTTCTGAAAACAGAATATTTAATAACAGAAACATATTTTCGTTATTATTTTAAGTGTCATTTTAATGATATTTTCCAGCTATCGTGATTATTTTGCATTAATAAATGAATTATTACCTACACCAATGAAAATAATTTTCATATATTCTTATTCAGAGAATAGGCTCTTACTTACTTGTTTATATTATTTTTAAAAATGCTGTACTACAACTTTAGTGAATTACTGCTATAGCATTTTAAATCAACACATATATTTTATTTTATAATTTCATTGTACAAAGTATCTACATACAGCCTAAGAGGTCGGGTCCTTCTGATTATTTTTCCAAAAGCTACCATCAAGAAATCTGCTAGAGTCTCTGTAATAATTAGGCATATGTCCTGGATAAGAAAATATTTTAAAAACTCAGTCTCAGCCAGTAGTGGTGGCACAAATCTTTAATCCCAAAAGAGATAAGCTGAACTCCGTGAGATCAAGGGGCTAGTCTGAGCTAAAGCGCAAGTACCAGGAGAGTCAGGGTTCACAAAAAAACCATGTATCAAACAAACAAACAAATAAAACAAAACAAAAAGCAACAACACCAAAAAAAAAAAAAAATAACCTCTCAGTCTCTAGTCATGACACTATTTGAGGTAGTAAGTCGTTTAATTGTATGGTGTATTTTGCTTGAAGAGAGGTGGGTCACAGAGAGGATAAATGAATTGCTTTTTTTGGGATTCCAAAAGAGCATTTTTCTTTGTCCTTTTTTACTCCATTGTGCCTTGAGTTGACCAGCATCCTCTTTCATGGGTTCTTGGTATGATGAACTGCATTTATTCTGTCATGATCTCTTGCCATGAAGAACTGACCAGACACATTGAGTCCAAAACTAACAGGCTGATATGCCTTGGTCTATGATCACTCAAGCTCAGAGCCAAAATAAACCTCTCCTCTTTTTAAACTGATAACTGATGGAAATGTTGAATATTGGGTATTATTTCAATGTTCTGGTATGAAATAATTCGTTCTCACTGCAATACTATTGGCAGAAAATATTTCCTTGCATCCAAAATTTTGAAATACGAAGAATTACTAAAGGCCTTATGCAAAAGTGAGTTGATGTTCTTGACAGACTCATAGCTCCTGGCAAAGCATTTTCACCACGTAACATTACAATATCGTCATTTAAAAATTAAGGAGACTGAGAAGGCATGAGAGAGCTAGAATCTAATGCAAGTTTGTCATGGTCTAAGTCTAAGTAACTAGAGAGTTAAAATGTTATCATCTTTTCAATTCTTATAGAGATAAAAATAAGGGTTCCCACATTACACATGACAGGATAGCAGTAAAGTGAATAAGAAAAAAGATCAAGCGGTTGGCTCAAACTCATCAGGGATTCTGATATACACTATGCCTGGAAAGGTTTTTATTTTTGTTTCTACTGTTCATAAGCTGAATTCTCAAATGTTTGTTTTATAATTCTATAATATATTTTATAATTAAAATTTATAATAATTTATCTTGCCAAAATGAGTTCTATTCCCCATTTATAACCCTACTAAATCCAATAATATGATTTCAAATGAAGAAAATCATTTCAGATCTTCATGGATATAAATTACAGGCTCAAAACTTCAGCACAAGTGGCACTATTTTAGTCTAACTTAGGAAAGAATGCAATACAAATAAATCTCATCTATTAATATAGGTATGCATGTAAACATACATATTCACAATAAATTAAATTTAAAGATTTGATAGTAGAAAATGTAGAATGACAGATATAATTTCTTTAATTATCAAATGTTCTTCTAATATTTAATTTTGATAATACAGCCTACATATGTTGTGCTGCTGGAAAAAAAAACTACAAGTATTTTAAATTCTGGACTTAGTTAATTTTCTTTATATATTATTCCAAATGTGAATGATACAAGTTTGTATTATGTATTGAAATTTATGTATTTTGGGATTTTTTTATATAAAGTGGACATATCAGCATAAATATGCATGTTTATAATGAATTTTGGATAGAACTGTTACTTTTATTAAAAACATAATAATTTTTACAAGGATTAAATTTTAGATGCTAGTTTTAAAAAAGTCAATGTAAAATGTGTTTTATTATAAATCTGCTTAAAATTTGTGACAAATATAAATGTGATATAAGCCATACAGAGAGTGAAATTTCCTGTGGCAAAGTAAAACATATCAAGAATGTTCTAAATATGCACAGAAACAATCTGGCAGAAAATTAAAACATTTCAAATGTTTGCATTTTAGATACTATAATCAAAATAGGCTATCTGAAATTAGGTAAATCATTTTCCCTATTGACTAATAAACATGATGAAAACAATATTTAGAGAAGAGCTACTTCTTTAAAATGTAATATAAGCAGCTATAAATATGGCTCTTGCTGTTTGATAAAAGTCAAGGTGGTGATTCTGACATAAAGCATCCATTCATTAATGGGCAGGTACACTGTGTCCAGTAAGCAAGGACAGACAACTGTGTTGTAGGTGATGATTAATATTTACTATTAATATAAGTAAAGCTGCTATTAATCCTAAACAGCTGTAATAACCAAATCACCACACAGAGACTGAGATTTATTTAATTAACTTAGAACAAAATGCTGGGTAACAGTTACTCCATCCTAAACCTCCAAGTCCTCATAGTTTCCTAACATTAGATTCACCCATTATACTTGCTTTTTGTGAAATCTTACCTCCACTTCATTCTCCAAGTCGTTCCAAGACCTCTGCTCTTGCCTCAGTTCTCCCAGCTTCTGCCCTTTTCCTCCCACTCTTTCCTGTCCTTTGGCTCCTCCTCTCTCCCGCCTACTTCTTCCTCTCTAGTGCTCAACATTGTGGCTGGTTGTTTTATTTTGTTATGTTTACACAAAGTTGAGATAGATGATGCTTAGAAAAAGTATCACAATGCAATGTCCAGATTAAAACCAGAGAGTAGGGGAGAGAAATCATCATTTGAATAAACAAGGGTAAAATGTATACATTCCAAAAGAACATTATACCAACACCACTGAAACAGAATTCTTGAAATGTCTCAGCCTATAGCCAATCAAACGTTTGTCAATATATTTTTAGATAGTTGTACAGCAGCTCAGTCTTGGAGCCTAACACAGAGAGCCTCTGAAAGCCTCTACCCAATAGGGTATCAAAGCAGATAAGGAGATTCATAGCCAAACTTTGGGCAGAGTGCAGGGAATTTTATGAAAGAAGGAGGAGATAGAAATACCTGGAGAGGACAGGAGCTCCACAAGGAGAAAAGAAGATATCTGAGCCCAGGGTTTTTTGTGAGACTTATACTCCAACCAAGGACCATACATGGAGATAACCTAGAACTCCTACACAGATGTAGCCCATGACAGCTCAGTCTCCAAGTGGGTTCCCTAGTAATGAGAAAAGGGACTGTCTCTGACAAGAACTCAGTGTCTGGCTCTATGATCACCTACCCCTGATGGGGGTGCAACCTTACCAGGCCACAGAATAAGACAATGCAGCCAGTCCTGATGAGACCTGATTGGCTAGAGTCAGGTTGAGGGGCAGGAGGACCTCCCCTAGCAGTGGACTTGGAGAGGGGCATGGGAGGAGATGATAGAGGGAGGGTGGGATTAAGAGGGAATGAGAGAGGGTGCTACAGCTGTAATACAAAGTGAATAAACTGTAATTAATATAATTTTTTTTAAAAAGAAAGATTCCATGCAAACCTGAAGCCCACCCAACACCTCAAGAACACAGTAATCTCTCATAAATTTTAAGCATGGTATTGGCAGTTAGTCACTATTAAAGAGGAATTTCAGGAATGGATTAGCATTATTATTTTTTTAATGTTCTTTTCCCAAATGCTATGTGTTATCTGGGATTTGATAATGCACAAGATGTAGAAATGGTTTGAGTATGTTATAAGTAATTCATTTCTTTTTAGAGAACCCTGAGGTAAGATCTAAGTGTTAAAATAAATCATCTATATGGGTTTCTTTGTCTGTGAAAGAGGAACTGTACAGCTTATAAATCAGTAATCACGAAAGGCAGTATAGTTTAACCTGAAAAAATGTTCTCCTGGTAATATGTCTATTGTAGTACTTTATTTCTATAATGTGATACACAAGCTTAAATATATATACATATATATATGTATATATATATATAGTGTTCTTCACTATCTATATTTTTGTCATAAATCTAGTTTTTTTGGGGGGTGTGGGTGGGAAATTAGTGTTTTAATCTATTAAATATATTGCATACTTGATTTATATTGAAGAAATATAATAATTCATCTTTTAGTTATATATGATTATTATACAGGAAAAAATTTCAAAATTATTTACTGAGATAAAATAAAAGTAAATTTTATGTATGTATGGCCACATAAATTCGTAAGTAATACATAAATATAAGTAAATATGCATACATGTGAACATGTATCTGGAGAAAAACTACAGATATCATCAACCATACATAGCAAAGAATATTTAAGACATCATCAGCTATGAGATGATGTCACAGCATTGTTTATTTGGATTATATGCACTTTGGAAGGCATGCTCAGAAGGCGATGTTAAAGTGGTTTGGATATCCTTGTGTAAATATACCACAGTTTCTGTATCCACTTCAGTGCTCAGGGACATTTGAGTTGTTTCCAGATTCTGACTAGCTACTACAAAAAAGTGGCTACAAACATTATTGAGAAAATGTCCTCAATTAATGGTGGGGCATATTTTGGATATATGCCTAGGAGAGGTATAGTAATAATTTAAAAAAAAAAGTCTTTCTTTTTTCTTTTTATACCCTTTTTTCTCTTTATTAATTATAATTTATTCACTTTGTATCCCCCCTGTAGCTACCTCCCTCCCCCTCTCCAAAAATCACCCTCCCTCCCACTTTGATCACCTTTCCATGAGGGGGGAGCAGTCTTATCAGGCCACAGAGGAGGACAATGCAGCCAGTCCTGATGAGACCTGAAAAGTTAGGGTCAGATGAAAGAAGAGGAGGACCTCCACTATCAGTGGACTTGACAAGGGCATGGTAGGATATGAGGGAGAGTGGGTGTGATTGGGAGACAATGGGAGAGGGGGCTACAGCTGGGATACAAAGTGAATAAGCTGTAATTAATACACAAAATAAAAAATTTATCTGCTAGTTAACAACGCAGGTTTGAAAGTTAGAGAATAACTGTTTTGTTGAAAATATATCAACAAGTATTAGACACAAGTATTGTACAGTTTCATATTAATTTTATTAGAGGTTAGTTTTTCTTATAAGAGGTTTTAGCAGTTAAAAAACTGAGAGATGAAGATGCCTATAAATCTGAAGAGAATGGGCTATAAATAGACTTTCAAATATAAAAAAAGAAGAAAATGTTTAAGTGGAACATTTTGTAAGGTTGATTTGAACACAACATCAAAGCTAAAATTTATGGAAGAAATATAATTTCTTAATTTAGTTATTTATGTTTAGTAGTATAAATCTATGTAATTTGATAATTTAAGAATATATTTCGAGGGAGCCAAGATGGCTGCGCCGGGAGAGCACTGTGTCTGAGAAGCGGGACAGCACTCTCTGTGCAGCCACCAGGAGACTGAATTCTGGGCCCTGAAACTACAGCAATCGTGTTCCCCAGGTGAGGGGAGGCTCCCACGGTGTGGGAATCGGTTGGGTCCACTCTCGGCTGCCAAGCCAGAACCCGGAAGAAATCCCGGGAAACGCGGGCTTTGGGTCTCCGGGCTGGAGCCGCAAGCCTCTATGTCCAATCACTTTCCAAGGCTGATCAGTGGGCACAAGGGTGCCTGAGACTGGGAGTCCCAGTTGCAAGAAAACCTCACTGGAAAACAAAGTTGCGAGTCTGATCACGGGTCACCCAGTCTTTCCCTGGAAGGTCTCTCGGACCTTGGCTACCCGTCGCCATCACAACTGAGCTCCCGCCCAAGGAGAGCTGCGCACCCAGCTCACTGGTACATACAAGTTGCCCGCCCCACTACAAAAGAGACTGGGAAACCCTGTCCGGAGAGGGCCCCACAGGGAAGGAAGAAACCGAAACCAGGCTGCCTGGGTCATCTGAGCACCTGCGCGCCCAGCTCACCGGTACAGACGAGCTGTGCGCCCCAGTGCAACAGGAATTGGGAACCCCTGTCCAGAGAGGGCCCCACAGGGAAGGAAGAAACTGTGCTGCTAGGGTCAACTAGACTTTGCCTGGGGAAAGTATAGCAGACCACAGATCGCAAACAGGCCAGTACCCCAGGCATCACAGATCCGGGCCCAAGCCGGGAGCACAGAGTTGTTGGGAACCCAGCCCCTGCAGACTAGCAGGCAGGCGCACGCTCTGCCAGCCCAGAGGCCTGCTTTGTACCAAGTACAGACAGAACTGTGTGCCCCAAGACACCAGAGTCTTAGAGTCACTGTCTGGAGAAACCCTCACAAGGAACAAGGAATGAAGCAAAGGGGATGGACTTATGCAACCCAATATATCCCCAGAAAAGGTCCCACAGACTGGCCCAACCCAGGGAACTGCTGTGCCCCAGATAGCCTGCTGTTACCAGGAGAGCAGTACTCACCCGCCACAGATTACCTCTTGGGTTCTGGGGCACAGAGCTCCAACCTCAGACGTACAAAAGACCAGGAACCCTGAGATTAACCCCCAGATACTGCTCCAAGGGGCAACCAGTTATCCCAAACAAAACCGACCAAATCATGGGACACACAGGTTACAGCAGCTGATCACTAAATTTACAGCAAGAAACCCAGAAGGAGGGGAGCTGTCTCCAGGACTTCTCCTGGTGAGAGGAGAGCCCTCTTGACTAATCAGGACCACAGTTACCACCCAGGTCT